>CABFWB010002216.1:86409-101406 GCA_902151455.1 Timema bartmani
AAAAAAACAAAAAAAAAAAAAATCCCCTAAAAAATCTCATAAAAAATAAAAAAAATCCTAGAACCCGATCGCAGCGCCACCTACCGGGTCCAATTGTGAACCTAAACCATCCACGGACCCACTCAAACACACACACACACACAATTTCATCAAAATCGGTCCAGCCGTTTAGGAGGAGTTCAGTGACATACACACGTACAGAATAATTATATATAATTTTTTAATGTTTAGATATTAGACTCTATTAGACATATATATATGTCTAATATAGTTCTTTAGCACCACGTCTTACTAACAGGCTTGGTTATACTCTCTTGTAATAACTACGCTAATGATTTTAGGGATTAGGAAAGTTATATTTAGATGAAGTGTAGCCGTATTTTTTAAAAGGGAGAGTGGAAAACAATTTTGAAAAAACCACCCTCAGTACACCCGACCGAGAGTTGATCTCCCAGTCATTGGCAGGCTAATCTACTGCGAGAGTGACACCTTAGACCATACGGCCACATAAGCGGGTAAAAAATCGTATAAGTTTATATAAAGTGTTTTCTTGGTTGTGTATGATTCAATAGATATGACAAACAAAATATCATTTGACAGTAACACCAACACACAAGAACTTATTTTGAATTAGATTTTAAATTGTTACTTTCCCTTTGAATTAAACTGTACAGTTTTAAAGATTCAAGGATTCGAAAGAAAATTTAAGATATGGGTTCGAGCCATCTATACACCTTTAAAATAACTTAACTCTGGAACAGACACAACACCCAGCCTCCGACCAGTAGTTCATCATCGTGAAGGAGTATCCCCGAGTCCACTAAATGATAAATCTACGGGTCATACCGGGTTTCAAACAGAGGACCCTTAACTTAGCAGGCAGACACGCTACCGACTGAGCTGGTGGTTGGACTCAAGTGACAAGTACACATATCTGTTCCTCCCTCCTTAAGGTGGGAGTGTAGGGGACGCGAGAAAAGGTAAGTGTTTTTGCATATTTAGTGGTAAAACTTTTGTCAAAATAGATATTTTTCAATAGAAACATATAGTTTAAATTTCTTCTATTGGTGACCTCAACAGTTGTTGAATATCTTTCAAGAGTGTCCTTAAATTTAATGACAACTTTTCCTCTTAATTTAATTTTTTTTCCACCTAATATCGTAATGCTTAAGACAAATGTTCAACAACTGTTGATATCACCGTGTCAAGAAAATAAAACTATGCTCATACTAGAGCAATATTTGATTTATTTAGGCTAAAGAGTTGTGTTTCTATAAATACAGCAAAAACACTTTTCCTCGTGTTTCCCACACTCCAAACGTTGGTGTAGGCCACTCACTTTGTGGTAAAGTAGAGCGATATAAAAGAGAGGAAGAGATGTCAAATCTCTAGAAAGTGTTCAACAAGAAGAAATGATAGGCTTTAAACAACATCGGGAAATGGAAAAGTGGGGGGGAGGCGGGGGAGGAAAGGGAGAGGGAGGGTATAGGTTCTCACCTATATAGGTCATCGTGAGAGCCAGCAGCCCTTCCTGAAATAAACTGACCTGGATCCAGGCTTTTTGCTACAAAAGCTTCATATCCGTGCTACTCTCGTATCCAAACTAATTAGGTAGAGATAAGGGTTGGTAGAAGTCGACCTCAGTGGTTTGTGGATAAAGTTATCGCCTCAGGACTCGATGTTTGTTGGTTCAAATCCGGTTAAATTCAACGGATATTTCTTGAGCATTAAAAATCCTAAGCACAATTTCCTTCAAAGGGGAAATAAAGCCTTCGGTCACATGTCAATTGGGGCATGTACAAGAACCCTGGAAGGTATAAGAAAATTCCTTTACTGGTAAAATTTGTAGAATCTTTCGCTCTCTCTCGTAGAATTTAAGTTCAGAAAGCAATAGGAAACCACCGCACTTTCTAGACTTTCCTTGGACGTGCGCTTTCTCCCAGATGGTGTGGGCAGTACTAACCAGCTGAAGGGCTGAGTGGTGCGTGCCCAACTCCGAATAGATGATAAGAGCATCAAACTTGCCTTCGGATTGATTAATAATTAAAAAAAAGGGCGGTAGGTTTTGAGAGAAAGTGTATACAGATTCGTGTGGAGGAAGAGTGGAAAACCATTTAGAAAAAACAAAACGGGTTGTTGGGAACGTGACATATATATCTAATTCGTCACGTCTAGTTTGCTTGATACGGGGAAGTCAGGATACGAATCCTGGCTAAGTTAACTCCCAAATTACTCAAATAAAATTATTATTATCATCCTCACCACGTCTTACTACCCGTTCGGGTTATACGCACTTACGCTAGTGTGCAATGGTAGGGTGATTGTTAGATGAAATGGAGGACCTACAGTTTAACGTGGAATCCGAACCACGGTGAAGGCCTGGCATTCCACACATTCACAAGTTGTGATTAATACACGTCTTGTCAGAGGTGAAGGAAGGGTTTGGCAATCAGATAAATCTGTGCCGGGACCGAGGATTGAACCCCGGACCCCCAGCACAGAAGTCCGACACCTTACCTCTAAACCACCAGGTCACCCTCAAATAAAAAGTTCACATTTAATCACAATTTGTTAATATTATTAGAGTAATTTATTTCTATATCATTCACATTAAAGTAAATTCTAATCGTAGCTTTATTTATGTTTTATTTATGTTTGTAATTAATCTACTGTTGCTATGTAGAACATATATTCGAATTAATCTTTTTATTTTATTAGCACCACTTCTTACTACCTGCTTGGGCTATACGCATATGTGGGCCTACTAAGACAGGGATTGTTAAACTTTATAGACTTAAGGAACCCTTGCACTAGATATAATGCATTCTGGAACTCCATAAAATTGTTTACACTAATATTAATAACATTCACTAACGACAGTTATATTTTACAGATATAAAAGTGTAGGACAAACTGAAAACATGACATATCCTGGTTGCGCTGCGCCTTTGGCAAATGTTCTTTATTAATGTTTGAAAATATTAGAAATCCTAATTACTGATGCTCTTTTATATTATGAAAAACAAATAAGGAATATTATAAAATTGCCTCAAGGAGCCCGAGATAACTATTTATGAACGCATTTTGTAAAACTCTGCACTAAGGGGCGTTAGAAAATCCCTTTAGAATGAATCCACCTTTAATACACCCGACCGGGATTCGAACCCCGTCATCAGCAGTCCCAGTCTGTTGCGAGAGTGATTCCTTATAACAGTCGACCATCCGTATCGTGTTGTTCCATATTAAAACATAAATAGTGGCGGACGATCTTTTGTTCTGAGCCCTTGAGAATTTCGCTGTCTGTAGTGCACTATCGGGCAAGTTTCTAGTGACCTAATTAAACCGTGTTAGGGTAATTAACACACCCCTCCTTCATTAGAAGGCGATGTTCCGGACAAATCTGTAAACAGGTCATGGGTTCGTGAACCGAATTAGTAGATTGTTTGAACAATGGGGTGTAATGAAGCCATTTACTAACATGCTGATAATTTTTTAATACATAATAATTGAATATTTATAAAAGCTTTTGATACACTCGATATTTGTACCTGTAATGATCATTGAAAAAATTCATGAATGGTCCTAATTATATGCAATTAAACATTACTGGCAACAATTGCATCATTGACAGAATCATCAAATATATTTTACCTGCAGCAGTGGTCACGTGGAGAAATGCGTCACTCTCGTCTAATTTGGTTCGCAGAAGACGGAAAGGTTAGGGTTTTAATCTAAACAGCGGGCAATAAAGTGTCCGTTTTTAATAAATTACGTCTGGCTCTACTTTCAAGCAAATGTGGGTACACATACTCTAAATTCTACCTTACTCATAGCTACCTCATAACTACCTCATTTGGGCTAGTAAACGGATGACCTGTACGGGTACTGAAGTCGTGGTACACAAAAATAAAATTAACTAACTTTTACCCGCTTCAGTGGCTAAAGGTCTAATGTGTCACTCTCGTGTTGGACTGGCCTGCTGATAATGGGGAGATTGGGGTTCGAGCCCTGGTTGGATATACTAAGGGTGGGTGGTTTCCCACTCTCCTTCCACACAAATGCAGGTAAACTACCTCTAAAATGCTTGATTCCCCATCCCTACCCCTTTGGACTAATTATCACATAGCCTAAACAGGTAGTTAAGACGTGATAAAAACTACATTTGTAGTGAGCTCCGAATATCTAATACCTCCCATGATTAAACAATTAGCTTCATAATAATAAGGATACAATTTAAATAAATGAAAGAGTTTTCACTGAACGAAAGTTGACTAAACAATTTTAAAGTAAAATAGCATTCAATGTGCTCTGTAGAGCTTGAACCTTGGACCCTAGTATCAGAAACCACTATAACAACAATGCTGTCAGTAACTTTAGTAAATCCCAGATAAATAATTCTAAGTTGATTTTATATTTTGACATATTGTGTAGCTGCCTAGCATAGCTCTCCCGTACTGACCTAATCTATGCTTGATCTTACTGTGAGTTGTGGGACCAGCCCTGGACAAGGAAGTAAATCAAATCATGAAAGTTATAAATTAAAAAGACGAGGAGAAAAAAGTAGGGTTTTAGTAGAAGGGCCTTTAATAAAATAAAAACATTTCTTTTTTTTAAAGTCAACATTGATCACATTTTAATATTTTAATATTATTATTTGATATGTATTGATATTATATATCAAGAGATTCATTTACAGAGCGCATTACTTGATGAAAGAGTACGCGAAAGTATATCTCTCCATCTTCCTATGACAATTAGGCTGTGTGTTATTTAATTATTATGAAAATGACTAAACTTTACACTCGACTTTGTCTAGATCAACAAACTGTAATATATACTGATTATGACGGTTAGGAAGCGGCTGTCTGCAATATTTTATAAATGTCAGATCAGTAAATTACTTCCAACGGATTAACCCCCCCCCCGGCTAACTCTAATAAAGATAAGGAAAGAAAGACTGGAACACGCTTCACTCCTCATATTTCTCGTTCCGAGGAATTTTATTTGAAAGGATATTTATTTTGTTATGTTATTGTTTGTTTCATCTTACTTGGAATGTAATCAGTAAGCGAACAGAAGCGGTGGTATAACGTTACTTCGTTAGACTCGCATTAAGCTAGACACTCTTCGACGAGGAGGTCAAGGTTTTAATCTCAGCTAGGTGCACGCGTGCGGGGCTATGGGGGTTAACATGTGAATTACAGAATTTAAATATAGTTTTTCCATCCTCTCTCCATGATAATTTGTAAGTTAAATATCTTAATCCCTAGAATTATCAGTAGAGCACGTGGCCCAAACGAAGTTGTCGATGTTGAATCCCCCTGCCTTGGAAGAGAGAGTTAATATTCTATGTTTGTGTTCTGACCTACCCCAACAGAGAGTGTTTAGTTGTTCCGTCACTGAATCTTACTACTCGTTCGGTATATAACTACTCCAATGTGCTAAGGATGAGGAAGGTTGATATTTTTAGAGGAAGTCTACCCGTATTTGCCTGGAGGGAGAGTGCAAAACCATTAACCCTCAGCACATCCGACCGGTATCGAACTCCGGTCTCTCTGTCATAAACAGTTCAGGCTATTGCGAGATTGAAGCCTCAAACCATGGATGGGTAAACTACTGTCTGCTGGCCGAATGCGGTCCGTCGGTCCGTTTAATCAGGGCCGCGG
Organism: Timema bartmani; assembly: GCA_902151455.1. Taxonomy (NCBI): domain Eukaryota; kingdom Metazoa; phylum Arthropoda; class Insecta; order Phasmatodea; family Timematidae; genus Timema; species Timema bartmani. The sequence continues at coordinate 92,076 of CABFWB010002216.1, forward strand.
GATAAATAATCTAAACGTGTTACGTTGTGAAGCAGAATTTTTTTAAACACAACAAAACTAGATTATTTTTTTTTATAAAAACATGCCAAAATCAACATTTCCTAGCTTGGTAAATCAAGCCCAAAAATATATGGCAATGTTTGCATCCTCATATTTATGCGAGCAAGTGTTTTCAACTGCGAAACTTAGGAAAAATGATCTTAGAAACCAACTTACTGATGAGCATCTATTTTTTATCTTGAGATTAATCTCCTCACAGTTTAACCCATATAATGAAAACATAGTGGAAGCTCATTCAGTTTCACTCATCTCACACCCATCATATAAATCTTCTGAATGAACTTCATACTAAGCTACTAAGGGCTCTATTACACGCGGCAACTAGTTGACATCCAGTTGACCGGTGCTTGCAGCTGCACAAATTGTTACGTGCAACTAGTTGCAACAACCATTAGTGAGCGTCATATCGAGAAAGTGGCATCGAGAAGTGAAAAACTATTTTTTCTTGCCTTGCTTACTAAAAGTAGAAGACGCAAGTCAATTTAAAGATGTATGTATATACGATGTTATCTTAAAGACCGGAGAAGGGTCTATACTATACTTCATTTGAGGACCTGTGGACAGTAACACTTTTTTTTTACTACTTTTGTATGTCTAAATCATCGTTTGATGAATTGCTGACCTATATAAAAGAAGATTCGATACTCAAATGAGAAGGAGTATCCCACAAGAAGTTGCAGTTGCGCACGCAATTAGTTGCATAGTGTAATAGGTTACATTTCAAACAATGCCCCAGCTCGAGTGCGGACAGCTAAAAGTTAACCGTGCAGTTTCACTGCCTGGAAACTGTCCGCAACTAATTTCCAGCCATGCAACTGAAGTTTCCTCGTGTAATGGCTTTCATTTAAAACAATGCTTTTTAACATTTTCGTCAACTAGTTGAATGCAGCTTATGTCAGTTTATTATGTGTGTCTATCACATATTTATAATTAATTATGAAGTAAAATGACTGAATAAAAGTCTTTGGCCTTCCAATGTTTTTTATTTATTTTTTATTTGGCCCTCATTTAAGTAAGTTTACTGCCTTAGAACAAATAGCCATCGAAGTGGTTTTCAAGAACTGTATTTTTTAAATCGTCCATTCGGGTTATACGCTTATGTACTAACTGCGCTTATGGTTTTAGGGAATAGCAAGGTTTATATTAATAGGAAGTGTACCCGTATTTGTGTGGAGGGAGAGTGAAAAACCATTTTAGTGAAAACCACCCTCAGTACACCCGACTGATATCGTACCCCGATATCTCCACTCTCGGCAGTCCAGCCTACTGCAAGAGTAGCGCGCTAGACCAAGTGGCCACCGAAGTGGGTTCAAGAACTGTCGATATTACCATGCGTAAGAAAATTAAACTAGACTTATCTACTGAAGCAACGTTTCACTTATTTTGACCACAAAAGTGTTAAGCTATAAAAGCCGAAAAAATACGAATATTATAACTTTTTCCTACCACCCACCTTTCCCCATCTTTCGGTAGCCACGCACTATATTATTATATAGATATTGAAAGTATTATTATTAGCACCGCGTCTTACTACCCGTTCGGGTTATACGCACTTACGCTAATGTGAAATGGTAGGGTGATTGTTAGATGAAATGGAGGACCTACAGTTTAACGTGGCATCCGAACCACGGTGGAAGCCTGGCATTCCTCACATTCACAAGTTGTGATTAATACACGTCTTGTCAGAGGTGAAGGAAAGGTTTGGCAATCAGATAAATCTGTGCCGGGACCGAGGATTGAACCCCGGACCCCCTACACAGAGGTCAGACACCTTACCCCTAGACCACCAGGTCACCCGATTGAAAGTAGTTAGCCCCTTTGTGTCAAACCACTTGTCATACTTGTTTGTGTGGCGGGTCAGTATGCTCACCTCCTACGCAGGCAATAAGTTTTATAGTCTAATGCGCCGTGCCCTGGTTCACTGATGTTCTGAACTACAATTTACCCTCTTCAACAACATGACGTCATCTTGTTTAGCTCGTGTTACGTACTTCAGGAAAAAAGAGATAAAGACGGGATGGCTATTCAATTGACCCATTTCGCAATTTTTACGAGTTTAGCTATAGTTTAATTTTCATATAAAGAATCCGATCTGACAGCGATAAAAGTTACTAGAGCTACTGTCACTAATTCATTTGTCGAGTCACTTGATATTCAGCTGAAGCTTTTGAATTATCAATACAGTACTTTTAAAATTATAAAATAATAATAATTTAGCAAAAAACACTTTTATTTTCAAAAGGTCTTTCATATTAAAATTTTTCTTTAAAGTTAAATTTAATGTTATTATTAAAATAAATGTTGAATTTTTATACATTCGGGTAGTCAAATAAGATTTATCTATATTAATAAAAGGAAAAGTTTATCAGTCTGTCTGTCATGAGCATTACGCAATATTTCCAGTACGCAGAGGGATGAAATTTTAAAATTAGTAGTCCTTGTGCACCTCAAAGATGGCATTTCAAATTAAAAAATTTTTTTTTATTAAAAACTGGGTTTGAAGAAATATTATGAAGATATTTTTTCTCGGTTTGAAGCAATGTAAAGTATTGCCCGGGGTATCCACACAATTTGGATTTTTCACAATGGCATTTTCAAACTTATCTAAAGTGTATATTCATGGCTTTATTTGAATTCACAATCCCAAATCCATACACCCGCCGGTTTCCAATTATAGTGAATAGAGTTATCGAATATGATTTTAAAATAATAAGCAGCATTGTGTAATTTTTGGCAGTAAAAGTAATAGTAGTTACTGCTTATTATACATACCGGTCATAATAACATTTCTAGTACGTAGTAACTTTAAAAATAAATCTAAATAAACAGCATTTTAGTATGCTACGTATTTATTTATTCAAATATTTTAAGTCTAAAATAGTATATACTCTATTTAAAATATTGTGAAGGTAAGGCTGCTAGGCACAGATTTACTTTATCAACTTTATTTAAGCAAATGTGTAGCGCCTTCACACACACACACACACACGCACACACACGCGCGCACGCGCACACACGCGCGCACACGCACACAACACACACACACACACACACACACACACACGCACGCGCGCGCGCACACACACACGCACACACACGCACACACACACACGCACGCGCACACACACACACACACACACGGGTAATTGTTTAAAAAGTATGTATAATGTGATGCCAAATAAATAGCTAAATTAAGCTTGAGGTTCTGTGAACAATAGACCCCACCCCCTTCGTTTCAAAAGTGGTATGTAGGTCTACATTATGTTAAGAACGTTGTAATGTTATTATAGGTTACATCAGTTTTAATTAATATTTCTTTTTGGATTTCAGGTAGAAATTTTCCCTCTAATCATATTTGAATTTCAAGTTTAGATATTTCCTGTCATTTATTCTTTGACGTTAATATTTATCCTTGAGGATCAAGTTAGGTAGAAAACAAATTAATAAAATATTCAATCAAACATTATATTTCACCGTTGCTCACGTGGTTTAGACATCGGTCTCACAATATATGTCAAGATTCAAACAAATACTCCCGAGGTGTTCAATAAATTGCTTATAATTTAAACTCTAATCCCCTGGGGTGGACTACTAAACGGAAACCTTGTTGATTAGCTGTCATAATTAAACGGATAGATAGATGGCCAAACCATGTACGCCTACATGTATAATTTGAGCTTGGTTCTTAGAGTGTTTCTACCTAATTTTGTTAAAATTGTTTTACGCCTTTGACAGTAATCACAGAACAAACAGATAGCCATATAAATATCCACCATCTTGAAATGAATAACCAGAACTAAAATGTATACACTGATACATACGTTTCTCAAACTAGGTTTAGAAAATACCTCTGACAAATTGCTTTAAAATTGGTCCACGCATTTGATAGTAATCGCGGAACAGAGGAAATGCCAAATGATCAAGTTAAAAACAAGACCTCATTCCGTTAGGTCGATATGTATATAAAAGGAAATTCGTCACTATAGTGAAACTGGTCTGCTTATGACGCGGAGCTTGAGGTTCAAAAACCAGTCAGGTCTACTGAGGGTGGTTTTTCCTAAATGGTTTCCCACTCTACTTCCATGCAAATGCAGGTAAACTACCTCTAGAATGCTTCTTTACTCATTTCTACTCTGTTAGAATAATTTATCATATGTGTTTATAACCTGAACAGGTAGTAGGACGTGGCGATATAAAAAAATAGAGAAACAAATCCCATACATCCCGTTTATAGTTTTCGAAATGTCTGTAGGAAGTATTCTCGGAAGAAGACGATATAGCCTCATATGGCCTCGGTAATGGATTGATGATTACAAGGAGGTTGTCCGAGTGATAACAATAGGTTAGAGACTGTCTTTCAAAGAGTGTTACCAGCCTAATAGAACATGTAACTTGAATAAAAACTAATTGACAGTGGTTCCCAGAAAAGGGCACAAGTGTCGCTCTGGGTTCAACAACGAGCAACAAATACTTAGAAAGAAATCAAGATTTATGTCAAAATACTTTAGAATGGCTTTTAGCTCTCTCTTGTCTGAAAACTAGTGGTATCTGGTTCAATTCCAAGTATATGTTCTTAAAATAATCATTTATGTTCTCTTCAGGAAAGATGCCCTTGATTACTGTAAAATACAGGTGTACATGATTTTTGTGTTTTTCTAGCACTTCGTCTTACTACCTGTTCAAGTTTACACATATCCGCCATTTACGTGTAGGATGAGTGAAAAAACACATTAGGAAAAAAGATTTCAATACATCCGACCGGGATTCGAACCCCAAACTATCATTTGCAGTCTTATCTAACACGAGAGTGACGCCTTGGACTATGCTGCCACCGAAGCAGGTGCCTATGAAATATTTACCCCTTCATAAACCTTAAGGGTGCTACAGGATAGAGCAATGGGACGAGTTGCAGACGTTTAGAAATCCCGAATTATTTATAAAGTTGTTTGATATTTTTAAATTTCATTTTCAACCAAATTTAGTTTAAAATGATCAGAAGATTTATGACAAGTTGAAAAATTTAAATTATTAATTTAAAGTTAAAATAATATTCAATAACGCTTCACGCAAAAAGCTATAAATCTAGAGCCAGCCTTCCTCTATAAAATAAAGCCATATTTTGATAGGGTCAGATCAGAAAATTTTAAGATAATTTGGGATTGTTTTTAAGGATTTTATATAACTTAACACACATATATTTTTTAAACACCTTAAACTTAAAACTTAAAGCTTATAACTGTTCAGAGCTTTCACCTACATTTTGGTGAAAACAATATTTAAAAAAAATATCAAATCACCTAATATTAAATAGTCTGGGATTTCTAAATGTTTTCCAGTCGTCTCAGTGCTCTCCCACATAGTGTCTTTGATATATTAATCTAGGAGCTATATTTTTATTCTTTATTTCAGGTACTTAACATGAACTCTGTGAACCGACTGACTATATTATGACACGACGTATAAACTAGCTTAAAACACACCAAGCAACAAGACCCCAGAACGTTAAATCATCACTGGCAAAGGCGAAACCCCAGTTTCACCAACGATACATATTTCCGTAACTCTGGGAATCGAACCCAGGACCTTTAATCTGAGTAGGCAGACACGCTACCAAATAAGCCAGGGTGCCAGACAAGAGCATTATAAAAACATTTTGTAGTAGTTTGAGAAATAAAGAAACAAATGCCTTTAGTTGTGTATAATTATCTTAAAATTTTCAAGATAGCTCCTAAAAGGACGAATTTCTTAAGTTTTAAGCTGGTGTGAGTAGTTTTAGACACCCTGTATTTAAAACCATTGAAATACCTTTTTTTATCAACTGTCTACGTAACTGAGTAATAATACTAGCCTACGTCATATGTGAACACTAATTAACCATCAAATGGTACCAAACAATAATTTAATATGTAAATGTGTTCATCCTATTTCTATAATGTTGTTTATTTCTGTGTGACTGTATTTAAATAATTTAAATAGGCCTGTATATATTTATCCAATCTACATCACTCGTAGGCGAATAGTGGAAAGATTAGCCAGTACTAATTTACCGTTGCCAAGGGGACGCCCGGATGTACTAATCGTACACCCTTTCAATGGAGGCTCTTTACATGTTCCGATAAGATGAGGCGAGGGTGATTGAGCGTATGAGGGTGTGAAACCAGTGGAAACACTTAAATCTAACTTAATCCTAATTAACCAAACAACTCTGGATACCACTGGGGTAGTTCCCCTTTCAGAAAAATAACCATGATACCAGTCGGGACTCGAACCCGGGACTCCTTGATTCCAAGTCAGGTGTGCTGACCACTACACCACGAAACTAGCTTAAATCATAATTAGGCTAGGTTAATAGACCAGGTTTATGAAAACGAGGATGCCAGGGTTTAAATCCCAGGTCGGGTGGACCGAAGATGGTTTTTCTTAACGGTTTCTTACCATGCCCCACAAATATGTAGGTGCATTTCTTCTAAATTATTCCTTGTTAATACCTTATAAGAATATGGGGAAGCCCTGACGTGAGCCCGTAAACAAGATGTATGGACAGAGCGGCCACCACCGTTAGCGATTATAGTACCGACATTTGGAAATAAAGAGTGTCATATGGTCAGCACAACGAACCCTCTGGCCGTTAATCTCAGTTTTCTAAGACGGAACCGATACTTATTTATTCAAGTTGCTCCTTATTTGTCCTCACGAGGCTGAGTTGACCCCGTTCCAGACCCACTGCTTTACAGACACATTCTGGAAGTTCCAGGGATCGAACCAGGAACTCTGGATCTAGTAAAAAAAATTAGTATGTAGTTCTTGTGTTGGTATAACTTTGTGGTTAGAAAGTTCATGTTAAATACCCTTATAAAACTTAAGTCTTAAAATTCCAAAATGTGTAAAGAAAGAAAGAAAAATGAAAAATCGTTTCTTCTATCCAAGTTGTAGATTTGAAGATTGTGTACTGTGCGTTTTAGAAAACGTGATCCACTTCTCTTACAATCACTCTTCTTCCCATTGTCCAGTTTCATTCATGATCCCTTACTTCTTCTTTCCTTCATTTCCAGTATTTATACCGGTAGAAACAACATCAAGACCTCTCGAGCACACACAGACCTTGTCAGATAAAGACCCGGCCACAGTTTGTCAAACCAACTGGAGATCCCATTCACAAAAGAATCACGTTTAAAAAAAAAAATACGCTCATGAATCAAACATTACCTGTTGTTCACGTTGGTTGTTTCCGTACATGATGGAAGGTGAAACATACTATTGTAATTATTACTTTTGCTGAAAACTTGTGTTTTTTTTAAATTTATATTTTTAAATATAATTGTTTATATATATGGGAGAATGTTCAGTAAAAATAGAAGGGAACAAATAAAAGGCAACTAACACAATATTACTTATAACAGGCCCACTCTTTAACAGACGTGTGGCTTTGGGCAGACCTTGTTTGTGGGGCCCTTAGTTATCTGCCTCCCCCTTCCCTACCAAGGGAAAAAAACTTAATTTTTGTTTAATATTTTGACAGTAGTTTTCACCTATACACAAATTTTCAGCCGTATAAAAATCAGGAAATGCACTAAAAGGTAAATAAATACATGTAATAATAATAATAATTAACGCTAGAAGCCATGTCTTTATACATAAGGGTTAATTTCTCCTTAACCCCTATTTCGATTTTCTTCTCCAGCAAACTTGATTTGCACAAAGGTACAAAGAACAACAGCGCTAAGTTAAATTAAATCGGTTAATGCTTTCAAAGGTTATTGTGATAAGGATCTATATCCACCAGAAATACACAAATGCAAATTGGTGAAGTTAAAACAACAAATCAAATCCCGCGATTATGTTTTTATTTGTTTTTACACTGACAATATTTGATAGAGAGTTTATACAGGAAGCCTATTAAACGAGCGCTCAAGAAAACATGTCCCAACCCAAATTATGTTTTGCTTCTGTCATCTAAGTAAGCGTGGGGCCCCCCCAAATGTGGGGCCTTATGTGGCCGTACCGTTTGCACATCCCTAAGGGTGGGCCTGTTTTTTTACAATGAAAAGAGGAAAACAGTTTATGCTTTACATTGCTGCTACCGATTTTCTATTCTCTCTCCATGAAAATGCAGATAAACTTCCTCTAAATTAAACCTCCCTTACCCCTAACACATTAGCTTATTTTATACATTTGAGTAAAGCTCGAACGGGTAATAAGACGGGAGGGAAAATATAAAATGTCTCATAGGTAGAGCTTAGGGCACATACTGAAACGTAACATACATATGTGTGGGTGTGTGTGTGTGTAGATGCGTTTTGGTTTCCGAGGGCATGTCCTGCCTCACTACAGTAGGAGGAGAATCTCGGATGCTGTGACCGGATGGACGGATTCGTAGCGACGACCCATTCTTGCACACACGTCACGCCAGACATATGACGTGCGGTAAAAAGGGGGTTTTGTATCTCGTAACGTGTATATATATATATATATGTTTATATATCTGGAGGGGACACGCGTTATATAGGGAGGAGGAGGGTGTTGTTCTATTGTATACCCTCGATCGTCCTTTCGTCCTTTTTTTAGAAGCGCTTATGTGACAGGACGGTTATATTAGAGATTAGTGCGGTAATAGCCGGATTTATTTAGAGGGATAGCAGTTCGGCGCTAGTGTCATTCGACGTATCTTTTACTAGACATTGACGTGCTATTATAGGTTTGTACATATGGATGTATGTATGCATATAATGTATTTGAGTATCTATATATTATAACTGCATGTATATGTAGTTTAACTATATATTATATTAATGAATTAATCGGTGTGTATACTTTTTAACGCCTCGTCTTACTACCTGTTCGGGTTATACGTATATATACTAACTACGCTAATGAGTTACGAATGATGAAAATTGAATTTAGAGGAAGTGTGCCCGCTTTTACGTGGAAGGAGAGTGGATTTTTTTTTAGGAAAATATACCGTCAATACACCCGACCGGGATTCAAACCCCAATATCCCTGTCATCGGCAGTCTTGTTCTAATGAAAGAGTGACACTTAGATCATGCGCTCACCGAAGCAGGTGTGTATATATTTAATATATTATGCACCTGGTTTGATTCTCCTCGTCAAATTAATTAATCTGGTTCTGCGAGTTTCCTTCTTCCTGCTAATGAGGATGCATTTCTTCCTAAGTCCCCCTCTATCCCTCTTTCTTGAACCGGTCGCTAGTAAACTTGATATAAAGTGTACCACTAAGAAATGATCCAGGAACCTTGTTTATCCCCCCCCCC
>CABFWB010002216.1:103043-118066 GCA_902151455.1 Timema bartmani
GACTCCATCGCTCAGCGAACAAGGTCTCAAGGAAAGAGACATGAGGGTGGAGGGGTGGACTATCCGTCCCTCTGGGTCTACTGTCGGGCGACTCCATCGCTCAGCGAACAAGGTCTCAAGGAAAGAGACATGAGGGTGGAGGGGTGGACTATCCGTCCCTCTGGGTTTACTGTCGGGCGACTCCATCGCTCAGCGAACAAGGACCTAAGGAAAGAGACATGAGGGTGGAGGGTTGAACGTCCGAGTTCCCTCGATTGTTCGCTCATTGCGTGCATTGGGGTGGAAGATGGAATCACGGTTCGCAGGGTTCCACGTCATCATTTCCTGCCACTTACGGTTATTACGAGGCGTAAGGCACGGCCAATACTTATTTGATAAAAATCCACATATATAATTTTAGCCGCTCCAGTGGCCGAACAGTCTAAGGCTATATTCTCGTGTTAGACTGGCCTGATGATGACAGAGATATCTGGGTTTGAATCCTGGTCGGGTCTACTCGGGGTGGTCATTCCTAAAATGGCTTTCTACGCACATTCGCTGGTAGATTATCTCAAAAATGCTTCCTTCCTCATATTTACCCCATTAAATGAATAATTGTCATATAATTGTACAAATGGAACAGGCAGTAAGTGGCGCCGATAAGAATTTTAGCTCCAAAATTAAGGGTAGTTTACCAATGAACGATTCTTGAAAAATCTAAAAGTTTCTTCGAAAATGGTTGTAATTATATTTTTTTCTCCAAATACGACAAGCGGGAAGGTATACATAGCGATTAATAAGCTACTGGTTTTTGGAGAAAAAATATTCAAGGGTATTTTACAGATTGTGATTTCTGGTGGAGCAGATCCTATGTATAATTGGTCGAATGGGGACAAATGTGTGATAGCACATAGAGGAGAGCCTATAAAATTATGATTGATCAAATGGGGACAGATTGGGGGAGAACATATTACAGGTACAGTTTTAACAAGCTCTGTTTACCTTGGCAACACTGCATGATACAACACTGAAAATATCCTAAATTCATTTGGCAACTCCACATTAGATACATGTGTTTGTATAATTTATAATCATATAAACATTATTAACAATACAATATGCTGCGTTGTGCCGGTAATGTCCTGATTGGCCCAGAGTTGATTACACGAATCTCTACGTCATCGAGTGCGCTAACATTTCGTGGAACTTTTAACTTATCAACTTCTCTATTACCTCCTTCAACTCCCTACTCTCCTGTTTAACTTTTTCACCACCTTCTCCACCCCTTCCCCCCCTTTACACGTTGTCCGGCATCTGATCGAGCTCTCGAGACGACAGAGAGCACCGGTCCCCTATTGACCTTGACGCTAGGGAAGGGAGAAAGGGGAGTGAAGGACGATTTTTTTTCTTCATATCGCAGTACAATGCTATTCGTTTCAGAGAGGAAGAAGAACGAGATAGGCACGTCAGACAACTGTCAAAGGAGCAGAGGAGAAGAGTAGCGCGTCTGAGACTAAAGTAATGGTCGGGAATATTTTCTTTCTTTATCGTTGCTTTCATATGCATATCGATAAGAAGACTTAATAACTGTGTGACGTGCTATTTACTTATTTTAGTGGGTAGGTGCGTGATTTTTAAGGTGGGGTGGAAGGGAACGCGAGAAAAAGCCAGTGTTTTAGCAGTTTTTATAGCAAAAAAAAAATTGTTTGGTCAACATTTATAAAATATTGCTCCAGTACAAATATAATTTAATTTTCTTCACGTGGTGACCTCAAAATTTCTTGAATATCTGTCTAAGGGTGCCCTGAAATTTAATGACAACTTTTTCTCTTCATTTAAAAAGTTTCTTGTTTAATGCCGCTATGCTCGTGATGGATATTCAGGAACTGTTGATATCAACATGTGAAAGAAAATTAAATTATATGTTTGTACTGGAGCGATATTTTATTTATTTTAGCCAAAAAAAGTTTTTCCATAAAAACTGCAAAAACACTAGCCTTTTCTCACGTCCCCTTCCAAACCCCCTTAAGGTAGGGAGGAAAGTTAGTTTTTATAGCTTAAAAAAACGTTTTGGAGCAAATGAAATAAAATCTCTCTTCAGACGATGCGTTTAGTTTAATACATTGATACCCATTTCGGTGACCGCATGGTCTAAGGCGTCACTCGCGCAACTGGCTGGAATGCCAATGACGGGGATATTGGGGTTTGAATCCCAGTTGGGTTAGCTGAGGCTGTTTGATCCTGAATATTTTTCCACTCTACGAAAGTGTGGGTATACTTCTCTCTAATTAAAACCTTTATAATCCCTATCACAGAGTAATTGGTGCATAGGCGTGTACCTGAACGAGTAGTAGAAGCTAACAAAATAAATATAAATATGTAAAGGTTTCACATCAACTGGACTAGTCTTGTGACAAATTTTCAAGAATTGTTGATATAATTATGTACCTACTGGAATGATATTTGATTTATTTTGGCCAAAAAGTTATTTGCTACAAAAACTTTTAAATATATTACCTTAACTCTCAATCCCTATAATCTCACGTTAATGCAACTGATCACTAATTAGTAAACTAATAGTCAATGTGAGGCGTCAGGTTAGGTAGGATAAGCTCAGCTATCCCAAAAGAGTTTGAAAAAGGTGATAAAGCAACACTTTACATAAGACAGATTTAAAACTTCAATTTTAATGCTAATTTTTTTAAAAGCACAATGAAATTTTAGCAAGTGCGCGAAGCAAATGTGTCAATTCTCTTTGGCACGATTAACTGATACCTTTCCGCCTAACGCACACATAGAATCAGGCCTACGAGGAGTTATGGAGGATAATGCGCGCGCAACTTTTACCCACAGCCACTGAAGGCGATCGGTAGGCCGGCTACCCTTGACTCGTGAGTGTTACATTCTAACCATTCTAAGTGTGTCTCAAAGGTTTATTTCAGTGTAGATTTGTTTAGTTTTGTGATTGTAACATGAATTTTATTATTTTATTGAGTTGTTTTAATTTCGTATTATATAATATATCAGTAATGTTTTAGCATTTAGTGTATGTACCGTAGAAAAATCTGGAAGATGCTGTAGACATCAACAATGACTCCTTTGATTCAGTTGACTTTTTATTAAATAATTCTTCTGAGGCTTAGGGTCAGTTTCATAATCATACTTAGTACGCCTCAAGTGAAGCGCTATACTAAATATAGGACGACACCCTCCTAGACTAGAATGGAATGGGCCAGTTTCGTATATTATACCGGTTTATTCACTTCTGGTCTAGGTATTTGTCCTGTATTTAGGATATAACCTCATTTGAGGCGTGTTAAGTCTGACTATGAAATTGACCCTTAGTATTTTGAACGCAAAGCGCATTTAAAAGGAAAAATAGAAAGGCCAAAATTAGATATTTCACAGAAGGTATATTAATAAAATAAAAAATGTAATAATAATAATAATTATTATTATTAGTGGTAATCTGCCAGTACTGTATTATATAACTTGATAAAAAAAATTCGACGTTGTTGAGTTTGTCTTTTTATGAGTGTTCATGACCCAGCTTACCCAAAAATTATCATCACGCTTCGCCAATGTCAATGCCTTAAATTTGACTACATATCTATGACATAAACTATGAATGAAATATATGCCTGTATTTATGACTAGTGACCTATGTATATATTATCATATCATTTATTTATTTATACATAAATATATATAATTTGAGTCCTAGAAAGTATGTTCCTACGAAATAGCAAACGCACGTGAGAAAGTATGTATATTGGACTACACACTTCTTGCTCTCAGTAGCCCTATAAAATACGTCCAGAGTCGCGAAATGAAAAGAAGGATCCACCTTAAGTTCAGCGACCCACGACAATGGGGCTGGGAGGAATGACTCATATAAGAAAAGGCTGGGAGGAATTACTCATATAAGAAAAGTCAAATAATAGTCCTTTTGTCGGAATATAATTTTTTTTTAGGGAAGTAGGAGATTATCGTATTTTATTAGTATAGAAATGACTTGAATAGATAAGTGAAGCTACTTTACTTCACAAATGCTCTAACTATGAATAATTTGTGACTTTTTTTATACGTAAATTACCTGTCTTAGATTATTACTAAAATTTTCTCATACAAACTTTTGGTTGGATCGTTATAAGCGAAACGTTATAGTGGCTTTAAATGATGCAATCATTAGCGACGTCTAGCATCTTAAGAAATTATTAAGGTCATTCGATTGAGCAACTTACTAAATTAATTCCTTTAATTAAAACGTCAATTTGATCTAATTAAAAAATATTAAAAATATAATAGATACATATATTTGAAATTATAACACAGCCGGAATCTGTTATTTGGAGCCAACAGTTCACTTTCAATTACCAAGATTTTTTGAGTCTATGGATTCTTGGCAGGGAATTTAATATAATTAAAGTAGTAGGGGGGGGGGGCTATATTGTAAAAGATAGCAAGTAGCAATGTCTCAGCCCATTCAGCAACTTCGACTAGATAAGGAAGTCAGCTCCCGCTTTGCCTAGATGTGTCATTCATTGGTTGGGAAATCTGACACTCTGGCAGAGTATCTTCTGCTAGTTGGTGTTGTCTCTGCAATTGGTACAGTTGTAACCATAAAAATGTAATTAAATATTAATTTAAAATAGCTATAACTACCAATTCAGGCACATTAATAAAATTAACGAGGTAAGTTATGCTAAAAAACAAAACAAATTAATTCTAAATAACGACATTATTTTCTATGAAATCAGACAAAATCAAACTATCGAGGTATTAAAAGAACAATATTTATATAAGATTAAAATTATGTAATTTTACCACTTTTAAACTACTTACACTTTAAAAAATATTTTTCTTTAACATATTATAAATATTTCACTGTGTACAACTCACATGAATGGCTAGCTATCCTAAATATAAGCACCATGCATTAATTGCTCTACCTTAAAATGATATTTTATGTTTTTTTGTAGGTCAAGTTTGACCTCTTATAATTCGTGAACTGTAATGATATGGAATTAATGAAGCACAATTTTTTAGCTTATACGCTTGTTAAAATTGTGCAGTAATTTTATTGTCAAATGACCTTAATATAATTCTATTTTGGCATCGTTGACGCGGAAGTAAATTTTGAATCCTGTTCTGGTAAACTATGGCTGGGAGTTAAGAGGGAAAAGGGGTCGGGTAGGAAGGGACATTTCTAAAAAAAATTAGAAAAAAAAAATGCATATACATTTTTGGTTAAATAAATATGGCACCATTTCTTACCACTTATCCGAGCCATAAAATATTTAAAAATAAAAGGGTACGGGATAAGGAAGTTGAATTTTAGAAACCCATACGATCTTCGAAATTTTAGTTCCAAACAAATCGCAGATTTGGATTTGATAGAATTTAATTCGAAAATCGAATCTAAAAGTTATAGTTTTGATGATTTCACTTTTTTAAGAAGTTAGCTAGCTCAACTATTTTACTTCAACAAACAAACTTGCGAATATCCGAGTAAATAAGTCCTAGAGTTTACAGACTTTGGATCTAACGGACAGCTTCTATTATTGTAGATTTTACGGACAAGGTTCGATTTGTCAGGAAAGGGGCTAAACTCATCCTTCCATTGTCCCCACCTAATTCACACAGCTCAAAACCGGTTTCATATTGTTTCAGAAATGTGAGAGAATTTTTAAACTCTAGGTTTTTTTAGACTATGAAGAAGAAAATTAAATGCAAAGACTGCACTGTTGGTTATTTAAAATGTGTATAGTATTACTTTAACTAGGTACCTTATAGTGAAAATGCATTACTAACGCAAAAATGATATTTTTTACTTGTATTTTTCAACCCATTCATTTTTCTCCCCGGTGACCTGGTGGTCAATCCCCGGTCCCGGCACAGATTTATCTGATTGCCAAACCCTTCCTTAACCTCTGACAAGACGTGTATTAATCACAACTTGTGAATGTGAGGAATGCCAGGCCTCCACCGTGGTTCGGATTCCACGTTAAACTGTAGGTCCTTCATTTCATCTCACAATCACCCTACCATTACACATTAGCGTAAGTGCGTATAACCCGAACGGGTAGTAAGATGCGGTGATAATAATAATAATAATAATAATAATAATTTTTCTCCCCAATTTTACCGACAGGCTTTTCCCCAATTAGTCCGTAAATTCAAGAATTTACTCTAGTATTTAAGATCTATATTTTACTCTCTATACGAGGTTTATTTAACTCAACTAAAATATAATAATTTCGCCTGGTATTTAATTTGGATTTGATAGCATTTAATTTTAAAATATTCTATTCGAAATTGAAAATATTGTCTCCCCACAAGCTTACTGTATTTTTTTATAATTTAGCACTGCGTCTTACTATCCATTTGGGTTCTACGGTTATGTACTAAAAACGCTAATGGGCTAGGAATTGGTAAGGTTGCATGTAGAAGAAGAGAACCAGCATTTGCGTGGAGGGGGAGTAGAGAATCATTTAGAAAAAAAACCCTAGCTCACCCAAGTGAGATTCGAACCTCGGTCTCCCCGTCCTCGGCAGTCTCGCTCAACACAAAACTAATGCGTTAGCTAACCAAGCCACCAATGTGGGTCTTAGTGTATTTGCGTGGAGGGAGAGTGGGAAACCAATGCAAGATAATCGTTGCTATACACCCGTCATGGATTAGAAAGGCTACCTTATCTCTAGTGGTAAACAAGACCGACACCTTCACTCACGTGACCACCAGTGTGGATAATTTTACTAGCGTTTTCCCATCTTAATTTCACGCTAATGAAAGTACATTTTCTCTGAAAATACCTTTACCACTTATATTTTTATTGCCATCGCGTCTGACTACCCGTTCGGGCTGTAAACATATGCACTAATTACGTCAATCTGTTAGGATGAGGAAGGTTAAATTTAAAGGAAGTGTCCTAGCATTTGGGTGGATAGAGAGTGAAAAACAGTGTAAGGGAAAAAACTCAAAACACCCGGCTAGGATTCATCGTGCAGAAAAAAAAGTTGTTAGTATTTAATTATTGATAAGCTGTGACTTATCACACCTTATCCACGAAATTATATGATCCGGTGATTAGAATGTTTCTGCGCATGCTCACCAGCCTACGTCACATTTCAATGGAAAGACGCACAGTAATCGAATCGTAACAGGTTATGAGGACATGACCTCATTCGTTAAGAATGCGCTTTTGTTAGAAGTGTGAAATTCACTTAGTACTTTGTTGTTAGTTGTTTCGACTTTTAAAAAGAAGGGAGGGGGAATATAAAGGTAAGGGGTAAAGTTTTATCTTGTAACTTTCTATGACGTTCGTTGATTTATGAACTGTTACATCTCTCTTGATTCATTTCTAAAAGTTTTGATTTAATTGTTTTTAATCACACAAGTAATAATTATTTCATTAATTTAGGTTTATTGTTTAAACAAAATATACTCTTATAATGTTAAAAAGCCGGAACTTAATATTGCCGCAGTTTGGTTGGTTTGTGTAGCTACATTACCTTAGGGCTACCAACACCTGACACCTACTGATAAATTTTCAAATTCATAACGTCCTTGGAAGATATAACTAGAAAAATATTTAAACTTAAACATCAAATTTAATTCACAATTATTTCATTGCATTTAGCATTTAATATGTTATTTTTCATTACATACACACTTTTAAAAATCCTTAAAAATGTATAAAGTATTTTTTTTATCTGAACATGGAGGTTGAAGTTCGATTCTAATCAAGTGCATGGGAGAGAGGGTGAATTGTATAGTTAGTAATATGCTATTAATCTTGTTAAGCTACGGATAGCCCTGGCAATCAGAAGTATTGAGTTAAGTTACGGATATCCCTGGCAATCAGTTATAAACATTGAGTTAAATTGCGGGTATCCAGGCAATCAGTTATAAACATTGAGTTAAGTTGCGGGTATCTTAGAGATCACTTAGGAGCATTGAGCTAAGTACAAATAGCCGATAACTAACATAACTATATCCGTATGCCTACTATCTAAACAAATGATATAGAATTAAAAATTTGCAGTATATAGGAAATGTTCCCACATTAGCGTGAAGGGAAACCTAGAAACTATTTATGGAAAAAAAAAGCCTTAGTACTTCGGTCTTCAAACCATAACCTCTCCATTAGGATCAAATCAAACAAGACTAGACCTACGCCTTTCCCCACGTATCTTCCTTCTTCTGACATATTGGACTAAAAGTAGTCATCTTTCAACATCCCGGTTGTCACGTGGGCCCAATAAAAAGAAAGATGTGAAGAAGGGGTAGGGGTAAAAAAAAAAAGAGGTGGTGGTGGTATGGGGGATGCATCACAAAAACTCACCCTCTCGAACAAGTTTTATTGACCCGTAACAAGGTAGAATGGAGTTAGAGGGGGGTGAATTAGAGTTTGCCGGGGAAGGGGAAGTTTTGTTCGGAGAGCTACTAGTGTCACGTGGCGCATCTGTTTTGATATCGGCCGCGCATGCGTCAGATGAAAGCTATTTAACAAGGCGACGCTGAGCGTCGGACCTACAGTTTAACGCTGAGCACCGTGGACGAGTGGAGACGCTACACGATAACTATCGAGCGCGCTCTACCTTCGCGAAACGTGATTTAGTGAAACTTTTTACTTTATCAAGTAATATTAAAAAAACATTATTTTAACAAACCTTCTCGTTATATTATTAAAAGTAACCAAGATTTCTTCAATGAATGTTCTGATTTGAAGTGATACACGTAATTTAAAACGTTAAAGATTAATTTTTTCCTGTGCAGTGAAACATTTATGTTTTTTAAAATAAAAATACAAAAGTTTTCTTGCTAAAGTGTGGAACAGTAACTATTCACATAATTCATATCAAGGATATACCTATCTCTACCATGGACGAGGATTCATCAACGAGGGCCGTTGCACCCTCGACGCTGTCGGTGACCATACCTCAAGGCACCAGGAGGAGCGTCTCTCCAATGACGCCCTCACCGAAGAGAGTTCTCCGTGGTGTTCGCCTGTTCAGAGCCATCAGCAGGCGTCTGGGACGTCGACGGACCCAAGAGGCCGAAGAGGCTGGATCAAGGTCATCCTCCACGGACTCTGATAGATCCAACTCTTCCTCCGGGGGTGACCGGAGTAGCCGGAATAAGAATGGAGACTCCGGGAATTGTTCCTCAAGTGAGTATCTGCCTTATTTCGTTGAGATAGTTAGAAGTATTTACGTTACAGCTTCAGTCCCATTCTCATAGGAAGATCCTTATCTGAAGGCTATAAAAGTTTCAATGATCTACTTCCACGAATTAATAAATTAAGCCATGTGGCATGCAGCTGTCACTTTGAATAGATATTATCAATACCTATAAACTGTCGTAAAATACGATCAGTGTCGACTGCAAACAAATATTTTTTGTATTTTCTTTAAGGTCCTTAATGTAAAAATTGGACTATACTAAACAATACTTAATTTTATAGCAAACAAAATTGAATCCCTTGTGCTCACATTAAAAAAAATTAAATCATGTTCGCTTATTAAAATTCCTCGTTGCTCTAGTTTGTTATCTAGAGTAAAACAGTACTTGATATGTTCATAAAGGACCTTGAAACTGATGTTTTTAGGCTTTACAAACACCCTATTCCATTTTTAAGATTTTTATTATTAGTTGAAAACATTTTAACACACTCTAGATTGTTATCAATAGCTACATATACTTCCGATATCCTCTCATCTGTTTATCCATGACCAAGGATCATCCTTCCCCCCATTTTGTTTATCCATTTATCCATGACTAAAGATCATCCCCCACATTCTGTCTATCCATGACCAAAGATCAAGTGACTAAGGAAAGTGTTCCTCCATGTTTTCAGGCGGTTATCGCAGTACTAGTTGCAGCAGTCTCCACCACGTCAAACACAGTGGTAACAACAGCAGCAACAACAGCAGCAGCAGCAGTAGCGGCTGTAGCAGTGGAAGTGGCGGCAGCAGTAGCAGCGGTAGCAGTGGAGATACCAGCGACACTGGTAGCAGCTCCCACATCAGTCCGGGGGCTAAGGGCGCCGTGCGCCGGGCCTTCCAGTCTCTGAGTCTCAGCACCCGCAGTCACAGCGCCAGTAGCGCGTCCCCTGGCGGTGTCAAGGACGCCAAGAGGACCCGTAGCTCCGGAAAAAAGACCCCAGCGTCGCAGAAGAGCATCCTCCGTCCACCCGTGTCCTACACCTACGTCAGAGGTATATCCGGCTTGCCTACGCAGCGCGTACCGAGGAGTTACGCCCCGTGCGGATATCTTCCATCTTCGAACTGCTACAGAAACTCGTAAGTGTGTGGTTTCTAGAATCATTGGTGACCCCGCTAGTCCTCTCTATCGGGTCAGTTGAGGACACAAACCTTTCTGTTCTCACTTCACAGCGGCAACCTTTATTCACGCTATTCGTAAGGCAACACCCACTATAGTGGTCATTTTTATTGTAGGCTGTTATAATCGGACCGATTGAGGAGACCATATTTCCGGTTCCCAATCACGTGTAGATATTTTTTTAGAGGACTGACACCAATGTTGTCTTAAACATTTCAATCATGAGTGTTTAAAGTCACCCTACGCGCGCACCAACCTGAAGATGAGATGTCCTTCAAGACTGATAACAGTATACGAACGTTATTTAGTTGAAGAAAGACGTTGAATAAGATATTATTAATACGTATGAACTTTTTTTTATAAGTTCACCGTCAAGACGAGAAGTTTCCTAGTTGCGGATCTGCACATTGATTTCTTGATCCAAGACAATTAGAAAAAGAAAAGATAAAAAACTTGTTTGTTCGTCTAACAATTCGTCGAATGTAAGTGGATTCTTGATTTGCTTAGATAAATAAATCAACTGTGATTGGTTTGTGCCAATGACTAGAAATTATGTGATGTAACAAAAAGTTTGGTGACTTTAACTCTAGTGTAGAAGATGTAAATTAATAAACTGCATTTCATATATACGATTCGTATATGCTCATATGTTAGATTAAAGGATAAAAAACATGTATTCAGGAATAGCAATTCGTATTTTATCTGGATTGTTTCCCCAGTTCATGTTACTTAATGATTATTAGTTCCTAGAAATATAGTCTAAGAATTCTGTAGCCAATGTATCGCCAAAAAGTAGTTCACTAATTAAGATTATTATAAATAGTCTTTCAAAATAAATGAATGAATGAAATTTTAATGATGCTCAAAAAATGTGGTTGACAGATTTAAGTATTGAAAAACGTTGTTTTGTAGATATTTTCTTAATTTAAAAAAATTATAGTATTATGAACATATATTTTTAGCGCTTTCAATTATAAAGTAAA
Source organism: Timema bartmani (assembly GCA_902151455.1). Classification (NCBI taxonomy): domain Eukaryota; kingdom Metazoa; phylum Arthropoda; class Insecta; order Phasmatodea; family Timematidae; genus Timema; species Timema bartmani. The sequence goes on from CABFWB010002216.1 coordinate 114,353, forward strand.
ATATTGATATATAACTAACGTTAAGCACTCAGTTTTATTATTTTATATTATGCTTCAAATCATATTTTTATCATCAATTATTGGATTCATTCATTTACTGAAATATATAGCTTTATGCTCTAGTATAAACCTGTTTGTGTAGCTGAAAGAACAATTATTGAGTGTGATAAATATGGTAGCTATTATTGAAATTATAAAAAATGTTAGCAACTATAATTCTTATAGAATATTACAAGAAGTTAAGAAATATTTAAAAAAATCTTTCACTAGACAGTTTTAAGTATTAACTTTATAAAATTGTAATTTTTGTCCACACTTATTATTTGTATTGTGTAAGATATATACCAAGGCACGAGATTATTTAAGAAAACATTCCACTTACGTAATTTTTCATAAACACTTAATCAAGTATATTAAAAATCACTCATCACTAAACGTACACTTATAATATTATACACCTAGATACACCACATATTACAGACTGACTTCACGAGTACACGCGCAGTGGACATATACACTTCTTAATCTAATTAACCACAAGAAAAAAAAGTGCCTTAAGAAGTTAAAAGATACCTGAACTTGTATTCTCTCAGGTAGATTTCAATTCATTGCACCTGTACAATTTCTTCCCTTTCAATGAGGCTAGTAACAATTTAGTGTGTTAAAATAGAAGGCTTTGAACCATTCCTTACTATTCCTGAGAAGTCAATATTTTATTAACACATTTATATCATGATATTTGTAATATATAATTGTAATATTATTTAATTACACTAACTGTAGCATTCTTTTTTTAAATGGAACAGTTTAGTAATATAGTATTGATTTTCAGGAATAACATTAAATTAAAATATAGTTTAATATAATCATCACATCAAAAAAATATATATATATAAATTAAAACTGCACAGTAGCAGTAATCATATTAAATTTAAAATGATAGTATAGGGGAACCAAGATGTCATGGCATGGGGGAGATAATTACATTACAGTATTAAAATTAAAATTGATAAATTTTTACATCATTTATTAATATGAATTTATTCAAGATAATAAAACTTATGGGCAACTAAACCCAAAAATCGTTAACGCCATGACATATTGATTTTGTAAGTTAACTCAATTTATAAATATATATATTATATTTCTCAATCACAAAGTAGATGCCATATTGGCAATATTAGCAAGATAATGTATGTAGTTAGTTATGAACGAAATCGATCTTAGGGCGGTAAAGCTGTAGCAGAGTTTCTGAAAAGTTTACAAGGAACCATGTTGATATTAAAGCACATATGATATAATTTGATTTTGACTCTTATGTGTAGCACTAAAAACATTGATCATTGAAAAAAAAAAGTTTTCATTTGAATACGTTGTTTGAGTTGAATATTTTACTGTCTGTACAGTGACTATTTGTGTAAAAAAGTATAATTTATCTTTGAAAAAAAAATTATATTATGTGCAGTTAAATTATTTTATGGATTTATGTACAAAGTTGATTGATTGTTAAACTTAAAATATTTAAGATATCAATTTGATTATTACATGAAATATTAATGTAATTTCACTTATAAAGATCAATTTGTATAACCTTTATGTAGAGGTTTCTAAAAGTTATGTGATATCTGAATCAAATAAAACAATTTTGTACCACAGTTATTTGTACTTATTTCCATTACAGAATTCCTAACACCCCATTACCTGGGAATCTATAAGTATCATAATACAGTGTTTTCGAATTTGATGAAATGTCCAAAATTGATATATTCGTGGTTCGTTGAGTAAATCTCTGGTCAATAAACGTCAATGCGATTATAATTTCGTAATTTATAGCATGTATTATAAATTGGGATATTATAAATAATATTTTATATTCTATTTATAGCAATAATTTTGACATTTAATGGCCAATTGAAGTATTTTGTTACATTTCTTTGAATTATGTTGATATTTAAGCGATTAATTAATATTCATACACAAAAGGAAATAATGAATTTATGTAGAGTTGGTCTTTAATCTATAAAAACTAACAAAGTATGCACTTCCATTAATGTGTCATAATTTTACTATTTATAAAAGTTACTATTCACGTAACTAATTTTAGTTTTGAATAGTGTATTTAATGTTAACTAGTTTTAGCACTACGTCTTACTACCTTTTCAGGTTGAAAGCATATGTTCTAATTACACAATGTATTATGAATAAGACATAGAGGAAGTGTACCAGCATTTGCATAGAGGAAGAGTGGAAAACAATTTAGTAAAAATAACCCTCAGTATACCAGACCGGGATTTGAACCCCGATCTCCCAGTTATCGGCAGTTAAGTCTATTGCGAGAGTGACGCCTTAGACCATGCAACAACTGGATCGGGTGTTAACGATGGTGATATCAGCTAACGACTTACAAAAAAACCTGAGCTACGACGGTACGTTTAATATCACATATCCAATTCTAAGCGTCTTAGCAGGGCCAGCCAGTTTACAAATAATAAATACATTATAAAGCACCGTCAGGAAATGAACCAGGGTCTCCCAAGCTTGTGATCAAACAATTTAACCATTGAGTAACGTTGATGTCAATTTCACTTTTAGTGATAAATTAACTGTCGGAGGGCCGGGTGTTGTATATTTTCTAGAATTAAATTAGTTTGTAAGTCTTGTGCTGTTTTAGCCAGTTGGGTAAAAAAAATAATTCACGTTTTTTTAACCACAAATAAATTAAAATAAGTGTATTACAGAAAGATTGAGTTTTTTTTGGTCAGAGTTGTATGAAAGTATTCCCACATATGATCGACACTGACGGTTTAAAATACAACTCATATGTGTACAATTCTGCTGTAGGAGGTAGTGTTTAATATATCAATTGGTTAATTGAACTAATTTGTTTGGATAATTTAAATAGAATTTAGTTCATTACCAAGAGTTCGTTAAACATGCGTTTTGTACAGAACGAAACGACCGTGTAGACAAACATTTCATCATAAAATAGAATTACAGCTGGATTGACAACCTATTTGAAATCAATTACTTACAAAGAACACTTCGTTGATTATATTATTGTTCACATATTTTTTTAAATAAATTACAAACCCACACCTGTGGGCATTCTAATTCATTTAGTGTGGTTTGTTGGCGGTGGGAAGGTCGGGGTTAAAATCCCGGTTGGCTGTACTGAAGGTTTTTTCCCTAAATAGTGTTTTCCTCTTTCCCTCCATGCAAATACGTGCGCATGTCCTCTAACATTATTCCCTCATTCCTATATCAATAGCCCAATTAATACAAATGCACCCGCTTCGGTGGTAAAATGGTCTACGTCGACTCACTCACAATAGACCGGACTGCCGATTACTGGGAGATCAGGTTTCGAGTCTCAGCCGGGTGCATTTAGGGTGTTTTCTAATAAATGATTTTCCACTCAAATGCAGGTACAATTCCTATAAATTCTACCTTAATAATCTCTAATACACTAGCATAGCTAGGTATACGGGTAGTGAGATGTGGACACAAATATATACATTTTTTACGTCCATTAATGTTTCCAGCCTGTGGCCTGGGATCAGTCTTTTATTCAAACCATGTATTTTCCACTACCAGATGTCTAGGCCTGTCGTAGCTTCATATACCTTATGATCTAACTTAAGGGGATGGATCACCATGAGAGATGAGCGCGGCCGGTTTCTAAGACGATTTCTCTGTACATGATTACTAAGAAAA
>CABFWB010002217.1:0-25640 GCA_902151455.1 Timema bartmani
GAAAAGCCAACAGCCAATCAGATTCGGGGTCAAAGGTCAAAGGTCAAATTGGGGCCATACGCCATCCCATCTACTTACGCCTATGTACTGATTATTCTAATGTGTAAGGTATTAAGAAGGTATTTAATTTAGAGGAGGTGTACCCTCGTTTACGTGGAGGGAGTGTGGAAAACCGATTTAAATAAACGGTACGGAATTCCGCATGGACTGCCTCGGTCTATTGTTTAAAAACGGAGGTATTTACTCAAAACTCGTAAAATATGTGAAACAAAATAATATACACTAGCAAACCGAAACATAATTGCACTATAATTAAGTAAAACTTTTTTTTAATCCAGGTTTTAAATTATAAAATTTTATTTTTAAATATTTAATGTCCTCATTTTTATGTTTGGACCAATAAAAAAATTCAATATTGGGTCCACAACGGTCAACACTTCGTATTAAAATTTTGACTTCCGGTTAAAATTTTCGACATTTTATTAGGTGTTGCACATCTTCAGGTCATCGCATTGGTATTTAATTCCTCATTTATAAATTTTTACCAATAAACAGGTAAATATTGACTATTGAATCTAGATAGATAGAGATAGATAATTTCTGTGCAAACATTTCCCCTAAGAGGTTGAAAGAAAGAGAACATAAACTTTTTGAGAAATTTACTCATTTCTTACTTTATGGCATTAGAGAATTTTTGGGTTAAAACTTAAGTAATATCTCTTTAAAACTAAAGCTCACAAAATTATTTTAATATATTTTCCAATATCTCGGAAACTGTTGGTTTTATGCAAATTTATTTTGATTAAAAGATTTTATTTTTAATGGTACTACAATTTTTCAATGATAGGTTTTTAGTATCTCAAATAGTTGCGGAGATACGGAAATTTCCACTTCTTTAAAGTACCCTAAAAGCAATTTTCATGGGAGAATGAGAATAGCCAGTTTATTTATAATCTTAATCAACGCTTGGATACGAATTTTAATCAAAATTGTTTGTGCCGATTTTAAGAAAATAGATTTTTTCTCAATTCGCTTTTTAATAAACTACTCTTAATTTTAGGGTTAAAAAGACACACAGAGAGACGGCATTGCAAAAACAACTTTTTAGGGTTTGGGGGGTCATGAGACGTCAACATACATCAACATTTCAGGTTAGATCTTTTTTCACGGTCGCGATACTTTACCTTTAATGTTTGAAAATTAATATTTAATATACACATATATATATATATATATATATATATATATTGTTTCAAATAAAATATTTTTACTATAAATAGAGCTATATATTTTCAATGATAAGTAATTTCATATCTTAAATAGATTCAGAGATATGATGAAAAATGAGAATTTACATATCAGATTGGAGTCCTTAAAGTAATTTTGCCGAAATATTGAGGGTAGCCTTTTTGTTTAGTATATTTATAGATGTTTTGAAATGAAATTTAATCAAAATCGTTTGAGGCGATTTTGAGAAAATTGACTTTTTTTCTTTTTTCCCTTCAGTAAACTACCCTTAATTTTAGTGTTAGATATCCAATTCCAAAAACCCCTCAGGGCAACCCTATGAAAACCCTAGATACCAAGTTTTAGCCGATCGGTAAATGAGTTTATGTTCTAGTCAGTGGTACATACAAATAGACAGATGGGAATTCTAAAACCACTTTCTCTGATTTGGGGGTTATGAAACTTCGGGATTCCTGAAAATCTCGACTTCGACTTTTTTGATGATAACAATACTTTCTCTACCTGTAAGATAGCGAGAAAGTAAAAAAAAAAAACACCCTCAATACACCCAACTGTGATCGAAACTCAATTTCCCCTCTTCCGCAGTTTATTCCAACACGAGAGTAGCGCGTTAGGCCACGCGGCCACCGAAGAGGTTCATAGTTTTGTTAATACCCAATAAATACTATTTATATACAAATTTAAACCAAATTGTTCAAATATATTTAACAAAATTCAAATTTTCTAAATTATTTAGGCCTATTAGTGAACTATCCTATACTTATTTGTTATTTGTAAATATAAAAACGTATTCTTATTTATGATGAAAAACTATACAAAGACTTCGCTTTTGGATTAAATCTTAAAGGTCTGTTTCCAAATATTCAAATTCTCTTTAATGTGTATTAGGTAAACAAACCTTAAATTAATTTATTTTAGTTAAATAACCATACACTATTATTGGTAACGTAAAATAATCCCCCAAGATACTAATTTGAAACAAAGAATTTAGAGCTATTTTCAAAAAAGGTTTTTTATAGCAAAAATCAGTCATTAGTTAACTAAAACTACCCATTTTGAACCAAAGCATTAATGCCATTTTTTCAAATATTCAAACTTGAAAACAAAATACTGTTATCGGTAAATTACCAATATCTGAATTTTCTCCAAAAATCAAGTATACAGCTTTGTTTGTCATGTTCATTGCAAACGCGCCCCAGATATACATTTTAAGAAAAATCTTTATATCGATTTTCAAAATAATTTGAATTTTCTAATGAACTAATCAATGAACAACCCTTTATCGAATTTTTACCCAAAACCAATTATATTATGGTATTAGATATGTAAAAAACTCCCAAAATACCCATTTGGAACTAAATCACTGATGCAGTTTTAAATTATTCCAAGATTTGAAAAATAATTCATCAGTAATCTACTCATAAATGAGTTTCTACCCAAAAGAGAAGTATGCTGTGTTATTTTGCTATACCACACAATCTCAAGATATATACTCTAAGCAAATTTGTTAAAGTTATTTTCGAAATGTTTCAAATTTTCAAAAATTTCTCATTTGTAAATTACTCTTCAACGAACTTTTGCTCAAAAACCAACTATATTATATTGCTATTTGTCATGTCAAACAAATTTTAAATAATTCATTCCAAACCAAACTATTAGAGCTGGGCTTGAAACATTTTTAATCGATAAAATCACCCATCAGCTATCTACCATTGATTGAAGGTCTAGGGTAGAAAAAAAACAAATGATTTTGAGGTATATCCCTATAAAATATAAATATTTAGTTTGAACTAATTCTATTAAACCGTTTTGGACAAGGACAGACTGACAGACAGACATAATTGTAAAATTCACTTTTTTTGCTTCGTGTTCACATAAAACGTTAAGATTCGTCATAATCTCTAGAAAGATTTTTGTCATGATCACAATACTTTCTCTTGATATAAGATAGTAAAAAAATTACTTTAATAATATACACATATATTTGCCATCGTGTCTTACCAACCGTTAAGGTTATACCCGCATGAACTAATATCACTAATGTGTTAAGGATGAGGATGGTTTAAGCTAGAGGAAGTGCACCCGCATCTTAGTCAAGTGAGAGGGGAAAACTATTTAGTAAAACCACCTTCAGTACACCTACTCAAGATGTATACCCCAATTTCCAGGCAATTAGCAATTTAGTCTATTGTGAACGTGACTCCTTATACCATGTGATAACCTAAGTGGGTTGTAAGCTTATTAACACTCATATTTTACACCGGCATCCTTAGGGGTACTTAATCAACCATGTAATGCTTCTTCCTTACCTTTTTTGAACCTTAAATCCTCCTATTTTACACTAGGACTAAGTATCAAAACTTTACTAATATCAATATTTTCCTTTCGATACTAGTATTTTTTTACTCGATACTTTTCTCCAATACTTTTACTGATATTAGTTTTCACACTCTGGTATCAGATCAGTATTGAAAGAAACAACTTTTTTGTTAATTTCACTAAAGCTGGGATTAGCTGTTTACTATGGTTAGAGACGGGTACAAAATAGATTGAAAAAATTTATTATTAATCATATTTCGCTTTTAAATCTCTTTCCATCAGTCACATTTTCATAGACATTTTGAAAGCTGGTATGGTAAAACCTTTTACAATATCCATTATACAATACTATCTATCATACATTCCAAGCTCCAACACCTAACATAGACGCGATAGACCTAATTATATTATAATATGGTTAAATCATTATAATTTTAAGTGTTTAAATATATATGAATATACAATTAATATTATTACCATGCAAGAGTTGAAATTATTATTTGATAAAGAAAATTCCAGTTTAAAATTTCGATACCGATACTTACTGTTATCGATACTTTTCTTTCGATACTAGAACGGTATCGAAATTTTTCTTCCAATACTTTAATTGAGTACAGTATCAATATTTTTCTCTCAATACCACATCCCTAATCAAGGGTAAATACCTTTATTTCATAGATAAGTTTCTGTGACATTAAAATGGATACTTTGAATTAATACCACTTAGAATTGGACGTTATATATAAGTATTTTCACACACTGTGAAAACATATACAGTAATACTATTTTTTCAACATTATTATTAAAGTATAATATCTGCGTTACGTTGCACAGTGTTGTACCCACCCTTCCCCCCTTTTGTAGCAAGACGTAGACCAGGGCTCCACAACCCCATGCCCGCGGGTGCCATGGCGCCCGCCGTGCCTTTTACGTCTGCCCGCCGCTTTTTGACCACAGCTGAAAAGTTCTTGACTAATAGTTTTAATCTGTCACTTTTCCGACAAAAATCAAGTTTGTGCTTATCTCCAGGTATGCTGTTTTCAATAAGTTGGTGATTGAAAGCCCCCCCCTTATTCCAATCCATCCCTATCATTCCTATTTCTTTGCTAGCTCTTTTTCAAAGTGTACTTTATTACTCGGAACTATCATTACACTCACTAATACCATTCTAATACCTCCTATTTCCTTTGTAAATATCTTGACATGAGTCTACCCAGATTTGTTGCTTGAATAAACACAGCATAAATATAGATTTTAAAAATGTACCTAAGCACCAAAATGGTGGTGAGTAGTTAAATAGTTCCTTGTGTCTTTATTTTGGTCTTGTTAAAACTGTAAATAAAGCAGTATTTTTTAAATTTATTTTTTGTCAACTTGGAGGGGGTCGAACCCCCCCCTCCCTCCAATGGCTAAGGCCTTGAGTATTACCCACAACCACATGTAACGTCACAACTGTTGGAAACTTAACATTGCAGTTGACCGGACGTGTTTATAGCGTTGAGGCTGACATTTGAAACTGGCGGGAGTTAGTAAATTTGCCTTGAAAAAGTAATTGGTGCCCACCGCGTTACCGTTAGTTTTGAATGTGCTCTAAGGTACAAAAAGGTTGGGGACCTCTGATGTAGACATTAGAACTCACACCTTCACCTTTCTCAACAGCATCACGTAGTTTTTTGGATTCCCCATAGAACATTGATTTCCAACCTTTTTCAACTGATGACATACTGAAAAAGGTGCTAAAGCTGCCAAGTAACAACTTAAGACTTTTAAAGGAAAATTGTATCATTAAATAAATGGTATGACACAATCCCACAAATGTTCTCATATTGTGTATTATCACTTCGAATATAATTTTCAAAAATAGGATTTGAGTAAACTACCCACAATTATGTTTTCCTCATGGAAAAAACATAATCTATTTAATCACAATAATCACTATAAATATATGTATATCAATATGTTTAAATTTTAAACCAAATTGTTCAAAAATATAGGCTATAACAAAATTTAAATTTTCAAAAATAAATTATTTGTAAATAACCTAAATTATTTTATTATTTGTAAAAATAAAAACCTCTTCTTATTTATCGTGAAAAACTATTCCCAGATTTTCATTTTGAGTACAAATTTTAAGGTCAATATAAAAAAAAATTCCAATTTTATATATATTCCCCTAAGTAAACTACCATTAAATAAGTTTATTTTAGAAAATAAAGATACATTATTATTGATAGTGTAAAATAGTCCCGCGATACCAATTTTGAACCAAATCGCTAAAGTCATTCTTTAAACTATTCATATTAAATAAAACATTTTTCAGTAAACTACTTAAAACCTAACTTTCCCCCCAAATACAAGTTGATTAACACAGCTTTATTTGTCTTGTTAATGTCAAACAGTTCACAGATGTACATTTTAATTAGAATGTTTATAGCCATTTCTAGAATATTTAAAGTTAAAAAAAAATCAGTCATCAATAAACTATCCATAAATGATTTTTTACCCCTAAAACAACTACACAGTCTTATTTGTCCTACCATGCAATTCCCATATATACATTTTGAACAAAATCAATAAAGTATTTTTTCCAAAGACTTAACATTTTCAAAAATTTCCCAACAATAAACTACCCTTCAACGAATTTTTGCCCAAAACTAATTTTACAATGCTACTTGTCATGTCAAACAAATCCTAATATGCATTTTGAACAAAATCGTCAGAGCTATTTAAACAAAAAATCGGAAATACTCTTGATTAAAAGGCTAGGGTGGAAAAAAAATTGATTGTTTAGCCCTATCTTATCTAAATATCAAGTGTTAACAAAATCCATCAAACTATTTTGGATCTGTGGCCGGGGAGAGAGAGACACAATAATGGGGAAAGAAAAATTGTAAAATTAACTTTGTTGGTTTCGTGTTGACATAAAATGTAAAAATATGTCATATTCTTGAGATATTTTTTTTTTCATGGTTATAATACTTGATATGAGAAACTAAAAACGAACATTAAAATGTTGTTTAAAACCTCAATAGCCTAAATTCCATTAATGTTTTACTTTTACAAATAATTTGTATATTGGATTTAAAAAGATATATTTAATGTTCCTCAATTTTTCTCATGCTCCTTTTTTTATACCTTCCCCAAAACTCTGGTGGCACACTTACTGAACGTTCGCGGCACACTGGTTGATAAACGCTGTCCTGGATACGGGCAAGCGTGATTGGTTCTTGACCTAGATCAGAAACTTAACTTACTCTATACCATGAACTACCTTAAGTAAACGTTCCCTCTTCACCCCCTTTACTATAATAAATATCTGGGTACGGCTCTGCTCGTGATTGACAGTCGAGAGCCATTTTTTGTTCTAAATTGAATTTCGAATCCTTTTCCCGGGCGTGTGTAGATGCCATTCAATAGAATTCACCCCCTTCATCTACTTATTAGATTAACGCAGAGACCCACTTCAGTGGCTGAATGGGTCTAAGGCAGGAGTGGAGAACTTTTTTACTATGGAAGGCCACATGTCGCTTCAAGCATTCCTAATAATGCCCACACTTCATGTAAAAGTAATTTTTTCCAAAATATGTTAGTGCGCCAATTGTAGATAAATATATCGTTAGGAGCGGTCATATTTTTTCAACATTTTGCTTTTAAAATAACAATTTTTTATTTTGATTAGTTTAAATACCTGACATTAGTGAGTTTAGGCCTACAGTTTTTTATTTAGCACCACATATTAATATACCTTAGGGTCATACGCTTATGCATTAATTACACAATGGCTAGGTAGGTCATATTTATAGGTAGTGTATACTCATTTGCATAAAGGAAGAGTGAAAATACATTTTGGATAAACCACCCTCATTACATCCGACCGAGATTCTAACCTTGATCTCCCCATCATCGGTGGTATAGTTTACTGAAAGGGTAGTGCGTTATACCACGAGGCCACCGAATCGAGTGATACATGATTGGTATTAACACATAGTAACCCGCCTCGGTGGCGTAGTTGGCTAACGCGCCAGTCGTGTTGAATCAGACCATAGAGGACGGAGAGATCGAGGTTCGCATCTCAGTCGAATGAACTGGGGGTGGTTTTTCCTAAATGGGATTCCACTCTCCCTCCACGCTAATGCGGGTTCACTTCCTCTGAATTGAACCTTCCCAATTCCTAATCCATTAGTGTAATTAGTACTTAAGCGTATAACCCGATCGGGTAGTACGACGCGGTGATAAATAAATAAATAAAAAAAAACACATAGTACACATCACGCAACTTAGTGTAATGTGTGTTTGGACAATTCTCACATTAAGTTTTTTTATCTTTGATCTTTTTATTTGAGGTATTTAACGTTTACTTTCTGAACCGACTGATTATACGAGTACACGAGAATTTATATGAGCGATAACGAAAGGATCTATTAATTTTAACATAAAGGTATTATCACAAACCCTCCATGTTTCTTTTACATGCCACAATCGACATGAGACCGACGGCTTTACTTTCCCTCCGAAGGAAGTTGTGCTACGCACGTTTATCGCTCAAGAAATATCCGTCGGCCACAGCTGGGTTTACCCACGAACATTGTGTCCTGAGGCGAGCACGAGGTTGACCACATTAAGTTGACGTCATCATTTTGTAGCTTTACGTTTGTTCAATCAGTTTACCCTGAAAGGTAGCAGTATTACTTTGACGGACTAAATTATGGCCATAGCTTATAAAAAATTATCATAGTTGAACCAGACAAGGTAAGATTGCGGCCTTTCAGGATACACGTGGGGGACACTCCTTTAATCATCCTGAACTTCTACCGTGCTTGATTCCAATTTAATGCAACAAATATGGTAGGATCTACTTCGGTGGCCGACTGGTCTAAGGCGTCACTCTCGAAAAAGACTATACCGATGATGGGAAGATAGTATGTATATAGGGTTTTCCACTCTAACCCCACGCCAGTGTGGGTACACTTCCTATGAATCTAACCTTCCTCATCCCTAGCACATTAGAGTGCTAAGTACGTAAAGTTCCTTCTAATTGATATGGCAATGCCATTTTTACTAAAAAAAAAATTATCCTGTTTCAACACAAAATACGGAATAAATATTATTTTAAGATGGTTATTTTTATTTGAATTGGTTTGCCACCTAAAGGAAAGACTTCGAACTGTGTTCTTTGAAACCAGATAGTAAAAGAAAGATTGGCATGTTATATGTTAACAGAAAGAAAGGGATAGGGGATGATAGGAAGTAGAAGGAATGTAAAATGTGTGTATGGCCTATGGGTCTCTCTTGGGTGGTTTTTCGGATCTAGAAGTAGGGAATGAAGATCAGAGATAAGCCATATATACAAGGTATGCGAGTGGGTTTTGAGGAAGTCCCAATGAACACCTTGGTATTTAAGAGAACTATTTTATGTACACCACGTGGTAAAATAATAGGGACAACCCTAAGAGAGTATTGTTATTATAGCCATCTAATAATAATAATGCATTTTGTAAATTAAACCATTTTTACTTTCTCTAACCCGCCTCGGTGGCGTAGTTACCTAACGCGCCAGTCGTGTTGAGCTCAACCACCGAGGACGGGGAGATTGAGGTTCGAATATCGGTCGGGTGAACTGAGGGTGGTTTTTCCTAAATGGTTTCCCACTCTCCCTCCACGCAAATGCGGGTTCACTTCCTATAAATTCAACCTTCCCAATTCCTAGGCCATTAGTAAAATTAGTACTTACGCGTATAACCCAAACGGGTAATAAGAAGCGGTGCTAAGTATTATTATTATTATTATTATTATTATTAATTTCTCTCGTCACCTCGAAGAGAAAGTACCGTGATCGTCACAAAAATCTAACTAGATTTTTTGTTAAATAACAACGCTTCATGATCCCTGAAACAAAAAGGTGGTTTTCGCAATGCCGTCTGTCTGTCTGTTCGTTTGTCTGCCTGTCTGTCTCTCAGCTAGAGCCGCAACTATTTTGCCAATTGGGCTAAATTTGGTATCTAGAGTTTTCATAGGTTTGTCCCAAGGGGTTTTTGGAATTGAATATCTAACCCTAAAATTAGGGGTAGTTTACTGAAGGCCAAAAAGAGACAAAATCGATATTATCAAAATCGGCTCTAACGATTTTGATTAAATTTCATTTATAAGCATTGATCAATGGCTACTCTTATTTTTTGGGCAAAGTGATTTCAAGGGTTCCGGTCTGATGGTAAATTCCCAATTTTTTTTATCACATCTCCAAAACTATTTGAGATATGAAATTATTTATCATTGCAAATATGTAGGTATATTTGTAATAAAAATATTTTGATTGTAACTTATTTTTATAAAACCAATCATTTTCAAGCTAAACGCAAATATATGTGTATATATATATACATATATATGTGTGTGTGTATATATATGTGTGTATATATATATGTGTATATATATGTGTGTGTATATATATGTGTGTATATATATGTGTGTATATATATATGTGTATATATATGTGTGTGTATATATATATATATGTGTGTATATATATATATGTGTGTATATATATGTGTGTGTATATATATATGTGTGTATATATATGTGTGTATGTGTGTATATATGTATATATATATATATATATATATATATGTATATATATATATGTATATATATATATCCAAACTGTAATGTTGATGGAACTCAACGTTTCATAAACCTCCGAACCCTAAAAAGTTGTTTTTGCAATGCCGTCTCTTTGCGTGTCTGTTTAACCCTAAAATTAAGAGGACTTTAATAAGGCGAAAAGAGAAAAAATTTATTTTCTCAAAATCGGCTCAAGCGATTTTGATTAAATTTCGGATCTAGGCGTTGATTAAGATTATAAATAGGCTGGCTATTTTTATAATCCCATGAAAATGACTTTTGGGGTACTATACAGAAGCGAAAATTTCCGTATCTACGCAACTATTTGAGATTCTAAATAACTTATCATTGTAAAATTGTAGTACTATTAAAGATAAAAAACTTTTATTTGAAATGTATTTTTATAAAACCAACAATTTCTGAGATATTGGCAAATACATTGATACAATTTTGTGAGCTTTAGTTTTATAGAGATACTACTTAAGTGTTACCGCAATAATTCTCTAGTGACGTAGAGTAAGCAAATAAGTAAGTCTTTCAAGAAGTTGATGTTATTTTTCCTTTAACCTCTTAGGGGAAATGTTTGTACAACAGTGATCTATCTCCTTCATTTTAGACTCAATAGTCAATATTTGCATTTTTTTATTGGTCAAAATTTATAAATGAGAAATTTAATAGTAATGCGATGACCTGAAAATGTGCAAAACCTAATAAAATGTTAAAATTTTAACTGGAAGTAGATATTTTAATAAAAAGTTTTGACTTTTGTGACCAAATATAGATTTTTTTTATTGGTATGAACATACAAATGAGGACACTAATTCTCTAAAAATAAAATATATAAAATTTAAAACCGGGACTCAAAGAATGTTTTATGTAATTTTATAGGGAATTAAGCTTGTGTTTGCTAGTGTATATTATTTCGTTTCACATATATAAAGAGTTTTGAGTAAATATTTCCATTTTTAAACATTAGAGCGAGAAAGTCCCTGTGCAGTTCCGTACCATTTATTTAACATTATCATATCATGAGAAAGTGTTGTGATCGTGAAAAAATCTATTTCAAGATTTTGACAAATCTTAACGTTTTATATAAATACAAACCTTAAAAAAAGTTAGTTTTACAATAAAATGATGTCTTTCTCTCTGTCTGCCTGTCTGTTTGTCCTCAGCCACAGATCCAAAATGATTTGAATATCGATTTTTTTTTTTCCATCTTTATATTTGATTTTATAGGGCTGTATCCTAAAACAGTTTTTATTTTACCTTAACCCTTCAACTATTTATAGTTTACTGATGAATTCCAAATTTTTCGAAAATGGCTTTAACGATTTTGCTTAAAATACATATATAGGTTTTGTTTGACATGGCAAATAACACTATAATTTCTTCCTGGGCAAAAAGTCGTTTAAGGGTAATTTACTAGTAACTTATTTTTCAAAAACTTGAATTATTTTAAAAATGGCTATAACGATGTGGCTACAAATGAGTATCTTTGGAAAATTCAACATGGCAAACAAGAGTGTATACATGTGCATGGGATAACATTTCATTTACGAGTAGTTTATATTTAACTAATTTTTTAAAAACTCGAAATATTTTACAAATGGCTCTTACGATTTGGTTCTAAATGGTTATATTAGTAGTGTTTGACAAAACAATTATCCCTGTTTACTTGTGTTTGGGGTAGAAACTCATTTATGGGTAGTTTACTGATGAACAATTTTTAAACATCCCGAAATATTTTACAAATGACCTTAACTATTTGCTTCCAAATGGGTATAATTTTGACATTACATTTAACTGTGTATACATGTTTTTCGGGTGGATTGGTGGACACGTAGCTTAATGCTTTT
Source organism: Timema bartmani (assembly GCA_902151455.1). Taxonomy (NCBI): domain Eukaryota; kingdom Metazoa; phylum Arthropoda; class Insecta; order Phasmatodea; family Timematidae; genus Timema; species Timema bartmani. Next base: position 12,042 of record CABFWB010002217.1, read on the forward strand.
AATAAATGTAGAAGTAAAATGAAACACAATAGGTGCACATTCTCAAGTTTCCAAAGATACGTCAATTTCCGATTTCTTTGTTTCTTGGATTTGGAGATAGGTTAAGCCACTGGGGGTCACGAGGTTAAGGAATAAGTCTCACAATCAATGTAAAGTGGTTGTTTTTCTTTACTGTACATACCCTAAGTACGTACTGATCTAGAAAACTTAGTCAAAAACCCTGTTAGAAAACCTAAATGAGGACACTCGCGCAGTAGTTGTTGATAAGTTAGGACCTGCGTTCTTCGAAAGAAAATATATTTTTTATATTAATCACTGAATCTGAGTAGGGAATGTAATTTTTCCGCAATGGTCACTAGATTGAATCACTCTTGATCCAATCATATTTTATTCATCCCAGTTCCCTAAGAAGTGAAATAGCAGCGTGTGTGATATCGAAGCTGAATTCATCTTGTTCACTACAAAAATGAAGCTAAGTAAATAATTCATTAAACTTGAACAATAGGCTGGTACCTGGAACGTGAATGATGATATTACAAGATGGTATTTCAATTATTTTTGTATTAACTAAGTGCGGAAATCTCAATAATGTAAGTTTCTTTAGTTTATATACAATGTATCAAGGCTATTGTTTAGGTATTTTTTTCTAATTTGTAGCTTTTGGGAAACTCTTAATTTTGTGTTTTGTAGGCAGACCATAATATTTACAATACGAGACGGGAAAACTTTATGAATCAGTGGTGGTGGAATATTATTTGTGTAGGGGGAGGGGGAATTTATAAAACAAAAATGTTTTGCCCTTAAACCCAATGAGGAGTCCAAGGACCCTCTACAGGAAAATTTTACAATAGTAATTGATGCAAATAGAAGCTATTTGGAGGCCTTCATTAGAAAATGTTGTACATTTTAATGGGTCTGGAAGCTTTTTGGACTAATCTTTGTTCAGAATTTATTTGAAAATTAGATGCCCTACAAGCTATTTGGAATGGTCATTGCCTGGAGAACTTTTTAAAATCACATTCCCTTTAAGCTATTTGGTATGGTCCTAATCTGACAGTTTTTTGAAAATTAGATACATCTACATAATATTTTAAAAGGTACTCTCCCAAGTATTTTTGAAAATTGTTTGCTTCTAGAAGCTATTTGTAACGTTCCTTTGCTGTCAAAATTTAAAAATTAATTTTCGATTAAGTAAATTGAGATTTAGGGGGTGAGGATACTACCCCATTCCCCCCTCAATGCCTCGATGCGCCATTGGTGACCTCTTAAAATTTATCAAAATGGTGTAGTGACAACTAATATATAAAAATTAATTGAGTATTTTTAAGACTTACTTTATTGATTATTTAGTAAAAGCCTTATGATGCCTCCCAATGTTGGGGCTTACTATATTTATATCAAATTATTTTAAATACAAACGGCACCAATCAATGCTTACAGAAAAATACAAAAATAATACACCCTTTTTGAACATAATATTCAAATTCTGTTTTAACAGTTAAACTTTCCAATCCTTTATTTACATATGTGTCCACCCTTGTGTATAGTGTAGTCTGTATGTTTCTATAGAAGAAAAATTGGATTTATTTTGTTCAACAAATGTTTATGCTATAAAAACTGCAAAATTAGTGCACTAAATTCGCGCTCACTAGCAACCAAACTTAAGGTGGGATTGAAGGAGACGTGAGAAAAAGACAGTGTTTTAACAGTTTTTATGGGAAAACTTTTTTGGGGAAAATAAATAAAATATTGCTTCAGTATAAACATGGAATTGAATTTTATTCACATGGTGACCTCAAAATTTATTGAATATCTGTCAACGGTCTACTGGAATTTAATGACAACTTTTCTCTTCGTTTAAAAAGTTTGTTAGATAATGCTGCTATGCTCATGACATATATTGAACTACTTTTGTTATCACCATGTGAAGAAATTAAAATTCCATGTTTGTACTAGAGCAATATTTGATATATTTAGGACAACAAATTTTGCCATAAAAAGTGCAAAAATACTGGTCTTTTCACGCGTACCCTTCCATCCCACCTCAAGGTAAGAATCTAAATAAGGGATGGTAAAACTAAGGCCATTCGAGGGGCTAGGTTTGGCATTTTCTCAAATTTTTTTATCAATTATTTATCTTCATTGTTTAAAAACTATACATTCTCCAACGTCATGTATTTAATTATTTAAAATAGAAAAATCTTTATTTTTGAAGTATAATGTTTTAGAAATTAACTGCTCTTTTTGATCTATTTATTTATGTTTTGTACAATATTATATTTTGTAAAAATTTTCTGTAGGCCCTAAATGAGGTTTGCGGCCTTCTGATGACATGAATTTCCTCAGCCCTGATCTCAGCTATTAAATTTAAATGGAATGTAAGTATACCGTTTCTAGGGTTAATTAAACAACACAATCACTGGGTTGGTGTAGTTATCTACATGCCTTACTCTAATCAAGAATACCAAGGTTCAGTCCTGGCTGTTAAGTGTTCATTTCACGGCCGATTAACTGGGATCTTAAATAGGTACACGATTACGTTCAAACTGGAAAATGTACCGAAGTAAGATTTTATGCATTCTTCATTTGACAACAGTTAGTAATAATAAGAGAAATACTTCATGACGTCAGCCCACAAGCGATCTCAACTGAACGAATAAATAATAAGGTAAAAGTTAGATAGGTTTTTTCAATTAAAAATAATATTTTATAAATTGTATTGTTTCACTGGTCTTCAATAAAATTACAGTTTTTTATAAAGTAGAATACAGAAAAACCTACCAGGATGGGACACCTGGGACCTGATTCGTGAAGCTATAAATTTAAAATTTACAAAAAAAATTCACTTGTTACATGTAGGAAATGATAAAATTATGTTTCAGAAAGCTGCAGGTAAACACTTGTAATTATAATTGAAATTTTACAATTTACAAGTGATTTAAAATTAAGTTCATAGTTGGATTCCCTAAAAATACTTTTATCTTACAATCACTTGTAAATCAAGGAGTATTTTCTATAAGACTCAGCAAACAGGTAAAGTATATAAAAGTGCAATTTAATGGCTAATGTATGCATTAATACCCCAATATACTTCCTCAATGAATAGATAACCTGTGTTAACATTTTAAACAATATGTATATTAACTTGTGAATGTGAGGAATGCAAGGCCTCCACCGTGGTTCGGATTCCACGTTAAACTGTAGGTCCTCCAGTTCATCTCACAATCACCCTACCATTATACATTAGCGTAAGTGCGTATAGCCCGAACAGGTAGTAAAACGCGGTGCTAATAATAATTATATGTATATTATGTTTATAAACTTATTATAAAAGTGAAAAAAAGGTCATTATTGAGTTTAGGAAACAAGGTGGTTATTGAGATCAGGAAAAAATATGATTATTGAGGTTAGGAGACAAGGTGATAACTTAGATTAGGAAAAAAGCTGATTATTGTGTTTAGGGGACGAGGAAACTACTAAGATTAGGAGACAAGGGAACAATTGCGATTAGGAAAAAAGGGTATGATTAAGTTCAGAATACTAGTTAATCATTGAACTTAGAAGAAAAGGTGATTATTGATTGGGGACAAGGTGGATATTGAGATTAGGAGGCATGGTGAATATTGAGATTAGGAGACATTGTGAATATAGAGATTAGGATACATTGTGACTTTAGAGATTAGGAAACAAGGTGACTTTAGAGATTAGGAGAAATGTTGAATTTTGAGATTAGGATACCAGGTGATTCTAGAGATTAGGATACCAGGTGCTTCTAGAGATTAGGAGACAATATGATTATTGAGATTAGGGGACAAAGTGACTATTGAGATTAGGATGTATGGTGATTATAGATGTTAGGAGATGGCCACGTGTATAAGTTATCGAAAAAGTTAATTGAAAATTGAAAACATATCACAAGATATATGTCATTGTTGTTATAGTTAAATCATAAATTGCTTTATTAATTAACTCTAATTTAAGAAGCTAATAACAATACATATTTTATATACCTTAATATTTTACTAATTAATATTTTAATATCTTACTAGAGCTAGCCAAAATTTTTAAAAATGGGTTGTGTAAATTTGGTTGCTATAACAATGTAAACTAAATTTGATGTATTAATATTTCACTTGTTACTAAAACTATTTTCTTTTTAATAGTTTCTGCAATATTTGCACTAAAATTTACAAGTCAAACTATTTTATTAATTAAACCCTTTATATTTACATATTTACAACTATAAAACATTTCTTTGCAACTTGAAAATAATAATGGTAAATGGTTGATTTGTAGTTTTATCAAACACGGCCTTGGCTAGTCTTATCACCTACAGGTGATATTCTACCATTAGTGTCTCTCCATCCTCTGCAGATGAACGCTGGTGAATTTATACTTTCTTATATTTTTGTACTTATATCACTCTTCTTGGTATGGTTTTTTTCCACATTATCTTACTTACCCATCAACCTATAAGAATTTTAACAAATTAATAGGGTATGGGGTAGAAATGACGATGGTACCATTTAAATTAATTCCCCTCATTCTAGCTATGGTAAGAATAGGAAATAATTTAAGAAAATACACTCTATATTAATTATTTATTAATTTACCACTGCGTCTTACTAACCGTTCGGGTACACTAATGGATTAGGTTGGGAAGATTGAATTTATATTTAGTGAAACCACATTTGCGTAGAGGGAGAGTGGAAAAACATTTAGGGAAATCCTCCGATTCACTCGAGCGATATTTGAACGTCTATCTCTCCGTCCTAGACAATCTAGCTCAACACTAAGCTAGCGCGTTAGCTAACTACGCAACCAGGATGGGTAATAAATACACTATAGATCCGGCAAGTGTTCAAGTCCCAATATCTCTGTCACCAGCAAGCTAGGTATTGTGAGAGGCTCACCTATGACCGCTTCACCACCGATTCGAGAAAAGTAATACCTTAGGAAGTTTTGTTTCACACAAAGGTCTTAAGCAAAGCTTTTATTTAAAATCTCATCTTACTATACGTCAGGGCTATATGCATTTTAACCACTAAAATTGGATTATTGATTAGAAAAGTAGAATTTAGATAAAATGCAACTAAATTTTACTGACGTAAGAAGGGGAATTTCCCTTAGGAAATGTGCCCTCATAATTACCAGCTTGGATTTGAATTCCGACCTCCCTATCTCCGGCAAACAAGATTAGATGAACCTTAAATGTAGTCCACGTAGCAACCGACAGGATATGTCAAGCTCTGGTTTTTCAAATGCTTGGAGCGACCTCACATGTCAGTTTGTGAAGTTCTCTTTCGGTAAATGTACTTGACCCACTGTGATTGTATCAAATTGAAGGTGTCATAGGGCAGCTGCTCATATTAAGTCCGATCAATGCCATTATCAGTCAAGTCAGAGACTTGCACGTTGTAGACGAGCACCTGAGTGACGTCACGTTGCCATGCCAACTAGCCGAGTAGGGCTGAACAATGGCCTCAATGTCCACACACTGGTATTTGCCCCCTTCCTCCAAATCCATACCTTTCTCCCCTCCATACAGTCCCCTAACCACAAAATTCAAAAACTCCAATCTCGTCAGACCAACATGAAACGATCCCATTTATTGTCAAACGTATCCTAATAATTTATGTTTGTATCATGTCGTTTGCAGTTGATAACAAAGAGCAGTTAAGGAAACAAGTAGCCCGTTTTGTTGTTTGTAATGAATAACGCAAAGCAAATGAGGAAACCACTAACTCAGTTTGATGTTTCTGATAAATAGCAGAGAGCAGATGAGGAAACCACTAACCCAGTTTGATGTTTCTGATAAATAGCAGAGAGCAAATGAGGAAACCACTAAACCAGTTTGTTGTTTCTAATAAATAGCAGAGATTAGATGAGGAAACCACTAACCTGGTTTGTTGTTTCTAATAAATAGCAGAGAGCAGATGAGGAAATCACTAACCCGGTTTGTTGTTTCTAATAAATAGCAGAGAGCAGATGAGGAAACCACTAACCCGGTTTGTTGTTTCTAATAAATAGCAGAGAGCAAATGAGGAAACCACTAAACCAGTTTGTTGTTTCTAATAAATAGCAGAGAGCAGATGAGGAAACCACTAACCCAGTTTGATGTTTCTGATAAATAGCAGAGAGCAGATGAGGAAACACATTAAACCAGTTTGTTGTTTCTAATAAATAGCAGAGAGCAGATGAGGAAACAAATAGCCCGTTATGTTGCTTGCAATTAATAACAGAGAGCAGATAGGGACATAACTATCCGGTTATGTTACTTGAAATGATTAACATAAAGCCAATGAGGAAAAATGTTGCCTGTTATATTGTTCGTAATTATTAACCAAAAGAATATGAGGACACCAGTAGCACGTTATGCTGTTTGTGATTTTATTAATAACGGAGAGCAGACCCGGACATTAGCTGACCGTCATTTTGTTTGTAATAATATTAATGGAAAGCAGATGAAGAAACAAGTGGCCCACTGTGTGTATAGTAGGAAATATATTCAGTTGACACTGTAGCTGATGTATTTATGTGACCATCCGTTTCATCAAAAGAACGTAAAAGAATGTAATTTTCACTTTTATCTCTTGCTATAACCATTCTAGTAGTTTGACGTACCATAAAGAGTTTTACGTTCTCTTTGCATCCTCCATAGAAATACGTCAACTTAGGTACACAGCACGGTCTAGTTACACATGTATAATCACAAATTTTATATATACATTATCAACACATCTTACTACACGTTCAGGTTATACCCATACATGATAATTACTTTAATGGGGTATAGATGAGAAAGGAAGCATTTTATAGGTAGTCTACCAACATTTGCGTGAAAGAATAGTAGGAAATCATTTATAAAATCTACTATCATTAGACCCCGACAAGGATTCTAATCCAATCTCACCATCATCAGCAGGCCAGTATGAAGGCCGGCTATCACTTAAAGCTAAGCTTTACAATGCCTTGCTACGCCGCGCTAAGTTTTTTTCCAATGGCTGGCTGGAAAATTTTTCCATCTTCCATCTTGAACCATCTTAAGTTGCGCATGCACATAATGCAGCTTGGGCTACGCGTTGAACAGACGCAGTGCTGGGTTGTTGAAATTAACCAAATAAGTGTTTAGTTTTGTTTTCAGTTTATTTTACGTGTATAAAATTAGTACTAACCCTTACGATGTCATCTTTAATCAGGGTTAACAGTTTATAAAACCCATTTGTATTTAATATAAAGTAGTTTTTAAATGTGTCCTTGTCCCCTTCCAAGTCTAAATGTCCCAATTTTTCCCGTAGTAGGTTTATATCGTGGGCCTGGATCTGTCCTAAACCTCCTACATTTTCTTTCTCTTCCAAAACACTCCTAATAGCAGCAACTCCGCTTCCCGAGTAATACCATCTAAGCTCAAACAAAATATTTCGGAGAATGCCATAGCTTAACTTCACTGGAGCAGACCAGAAAGAAACAACACTGAATTCGGGAGTGAGAAGAGTAACAATAGCTTAGTTTGCTTAACTTATCAATGAGTGTAAAACTAAACTGACAAAACCGTAGTACAGTATGGCACAAAACAGCATAGCAAAGCTTAGCTTAGCGTTCTGTGTGAACCAGCCTTAACAAGAAAGTGGCGCCTTATCTCATTTTTCCACTGGAACGATTTACAGGTTATATTGATCGCTGTGATGATGATCAACTCTATTTCTACAACTGCATTGGTATTCAAAATGGTCTTACTAGATCTCTTCAGTTAATGTACAAACTTTATTTTAACTTTGATAAACATGCTGAAATGGCTGTTGTTTTTTATTTTTAAAAAAATGCTGTGGTGGGGTGAGAATGTAAACAGTTTACATGAACCATGGAATAAATTTTATTAATATAATTGTTAATAGGTGGACCATTCTGATGATACTCTCTTAGTTTAACATGAAAGATAACAAGCTTATCTTGCTTTGTGGCTTATAAAATACATCACTGTAAACAAGTTATTTTAGGGTAAATGGAGTGTGCATTTTTACCTTAACCAAATTCATCATTGCCTTATCTTATGTGCTACATTATAGTGTAACCCGTCATGGTATGGCTGCTACCATTAGGGGTAAAATAAGTTCACATTAATATTTTTGGTTTAATATCCCTCCCATTTAAAACATATCTAAAACAATCGCGATTTTATTTTATTCAAAATATGTCTTAAATTTATTCCAATAGCCGTATTTTTTATATTCATACTATAAAAGTATTATTTTGTGAATTGACACTTTCTGTATACCGATGAATTAATTAGCTGTATACCAATATCCTCAATTAATATGTCTTGAAATTAATTATTTCACCTCTCTCAGGTCTATCAATATCTTTCCAAGTCAACGAATGCATAAACATTAATATATATTTTATTGGAAATTGGAATTGTAATTCATACCACAATGATGATAATATGACCTAAAACTAGATAAATCAAGATTATGAATGAGTTAATGACTGTTTCATATTAATCACATGCATGTTCAGAGATTAAAATTCTAACGATAAGCCTACATTTAAATATTAAAAAAAATTGTGCTTAATTTCAAATGCTGATTTAATTTCTCTTTTCTCTATTTTAATTGAACTTTTATAAAAAGGAGGGCCGTAAGTTAATCAAAGGTGTAAATTCAGTAAAGGTTTAGGCATTGAGCAAAAGTAGACTTGTCATTAAACTACTCACTAAGCCAATTATAAAGTTAATCATAAGGATATGTCATGTTTATGAACACACTAGCTATAATAAAAAGAATAATATATGCTTAATCAATGAAAAGGGGACGGTTTATGATGAAAAAAAAGACAGCTCTAGAGAAAAATGAAGGGTTAAAGAGGGAAGGGAAATGAGTAAGTTATATACTTTTTAAATATACCTTTTTATTATTAGAGTGTATAGATTTACCAGTATTTGACTAATTTGGGAATTTTTATAGCTACATATTTGATGTTATATCTAAATTTATTTTTAGAGAATACTCGCTCTGATACCAAGGTAACTAGCATCATGAATAAAGACATGCTGATTTTATTTAAAAAAATATGACCACTGATCGTAAATGGTTACATATTAGTTTTAATAAGTGTTTTTACGATGGTTTTAATTTTTTTAATGTTTACTCTTAGATCAGTCACATTCAAATTTTTATATACTTAATCTGCCTAATTTGTACAAAAACAACTATCTGAACTTTCATGCCTACTTTGTACAAAGACAACTATCTGAACTTTCAAACTTAAATCTTGAACGAAAAGTAAAACGCGATACTAAAAGGAGGACTTACTTTTTTCATTGGTATATAGTCTGTCACTTTTTTACAAATACTAATTGTTATCACAGCAGTATTTTTATGTGTCATTAAAAAAAAGTATATAATAATTTTAGTTTTATATTTAATTTATTTTTTCTAATCTTTTCTAAACCCTAATTTTACTCTGATTTATGTATTTAGTCTACGTGCCTCAAACTATTTCCGAGGAGGGATGAATCACGATTAGCACCTTACTTTTCACGCAGACTATCACAATACCAGGGAAAGTTGATCAACGCCGAATAACTTAAGAACATAATAAAATATCTTCCCGGGAACAAATCGATTGGACACGACCAGATTTCTAATGAAATGAGTGATTATTGCCGCCAATACCGATAGCTCTTTTACTGAGTTTCCTGGACATAGTGATAATTATGTATATCTTCATGGAAATCCGAAACCAGGCAAAGGTAATAACTCCATCAAAAACGGAAAAGGACCAATTGTTTCAACAAATGTTCCACCCTACATCTCACTCTAAGAAAACTAAATGAAATGTTATTATTACAGAAACTGGTCCATATCAGAACTGCCCAATCATGCATGGCCTAAAGTTGAGATTTATATCTTGACTCACTACCACTCACCTTGTAGTCTATCTAAAAAAAACATAAGCTACCAAGAGCTTCTACAGGAAGAATTAGCTGTTAGCCATTTTTCCACACATTTAAAATGTGATAAGCATACGAGCGTTGTAAAAAATTTTTTTATGAAATTACTACACTGATGGTGAGAATGGTGAATGGTATTTTTCAGAAACAACTTCCTTACGAATTGAAGGATTTTTTTCTAGGCAGTATGGACAGCAATTGAGCTGTAGGATTCACCCTGCTGATTTTATCTTGAATACTTGTGTTTCTAGAAGATGTGTTTAAAATGTACGAATAGCTCTACGGAACATAGAGGGTAAGGTTGGCTAAAGCTCAACTGAATCACCATCTAGAACAGTGGGGGGGGAGGGGAAGCGTGGTGGTGATGGAAAACGTCAGGGTTCTCAGCCCCTTCTATGGTTCAGAGTTTAAACCTGTAAATGGTATATTGAATCCGTTAAATTCATTTACTTTCTGTGAATAAAAGTAATTTATTCAATCATAGTTTATTTCCAGTACAACCCATCCTTACATATATTTATCTTAATTGTCTGACACTCATTTGCATGGTAATGGTCATAATGGGTTGAAATAGAAAGGGGGTGGGTTGCAGCCACTATCCCAAAAAACTTAACTTTCTAGGAATATTGGCATGCATTTCTCAACTATAATAAGAGCCTAGAGTGAGTTTATTGTCAAAAGTGGTTATTATCAAAACACACTTTAATTTAATAATGTAATTATTGCTATCATTTTTTTCAAAATACATATATAGATTGTGCTTATGTGTGTCCATGTTTTTGGGTCAGTTAATATTATATACTGTTGAAATGAAAGAACAAATGTGTCACAGTGACAAATAACCAAATAATAATATTTAGTAGGGTTATTGAGTTGTATTTTTAAATACATAATTTAATGATCACTATAGTTAAAACAGTAAAATAAATTGATTTACTGAACAACAATAAAAAATGTAAAAAGCTTTCTTGACTGAAAATGAGCCAAATATTAAAATTTAGTAAACATTTGTAATAGTAAACAGTCATTAAAGTACTTCTAAGACTTTGAATTACTAGACCTACATTTTTATAGTTTAATTATTTGGTTTTGTTTTAAAGAAAATTATATCGTCTATAAAATAACTTTTATTCTTTCATTGAATTTACCACTCATCAAAAATAATTAAAACTATGTATGGAATACTGATAATTAGGGAGAGGGAGGCTAGTATCATTTTTAAAAATACTTGTAGAAGAGCGGAAATGGCCATTTACTCTCTACCTTCTAACAGTGGCACACCCACGTGAGGGAATGCAGAGAACTTTTCCTCTACCAACCCAATTAGCCATTTTAATTGTAAATAGTACTAATAAAAGCTTAAAACATGATGACAAAGTTAAAAAATCAAATTTAAATGGAAAACACTGAAGAGGTTTTGAATGAATAGGCTAAATTTTAATTCAGGTCTATGACTGATTTTTAAAACAGTAGCCCAATATACATATAAAAAGTTTACTTAAAAAAACCAAAATTGCTTCAACCCATGATATCCCCAAATCCTCCCACTAATTAAATGTATAGGTTCACCACAGCCCTATTCTAAGGCTTAAGCTATTTTTGAACTTGAAAAAAAATCAGAACATTTATATTTTAAATACATTTCACAAATATTGGCATTTAAAATACAGAATGAAATTTTACCACTCAATAAAAGTTCACACTATTTTCATACACCCTTTATTCAACTATTGTTAAGTTAATATTTCTACCTAGTTTTTATTTAAAGGAATTATTGTTTCATATGTAAGAAAATACTTCCAGCTTTTATGAAAATATTAGAGCATAGTTTCTATGTTTAGTCAATCTTTTGTCTATATTTATATTTAAATATACCGGTGGTAATTTAGTTGGTAGAAAAATATATTTAGTAATTTTTAAAAGTTGTGTTGCAATATCGTTAAAACAAAACAATAAATGTCACCAAAAAAAAAGAATATTTTCCACTATTTTATTTTGTTTCATGAAGTTACATCACATGCTGTATTTACTTAACACTTTAATTGAAAAACGTGTTGTTGCTAGACAGTATTTCTCATCAATTCCAAACTGAACAAATATTTCGTTTTGGTGGAAGCACTGAGAAAATAGAAGTTTCATAGGATGGGTGTCCTTGAAAACACTCTCTGTCCCAAATAAAAACTGACAATTTATTATAATATTTCTAGAATACATTACATTACTTCTAATGAGAAAAACCAGGAGTGGGCAACCATATCAATAATCACCACATGTGACGAATTTGCTATGACAGTGTGGCGAATTTGAGTTTGCCAATTCTCACAGTCAAATAAACATTTTCATTACGGCGTGTGCTGGTTATATTTATGAAGGAGTCACAACACTCCCTTTCCCAAAAATTTTGTTTGATTTCTACTTTCAGACAAAATGATTTTGTCAAATCTACCACTAAATTGTCTTAAATTTTAGATTTGAATTATTTAAACATATGCGTCTGAGGCAGTTACAACTGAGTTCATTACATGTTTAGAATAAAATTGTTCAAACAGTGAGTGTTGTTTTAAATGTTCGATTGTGCAGCCTAATTCCTCAATTTGTACATGGTGTGACGAATTTGCCTTCTCATACACCACACCTATGTTGACATTGAAAAAGATATTATTATTATTAGCTCCACGTCTTACTACCCGTTTGGGTTATACGCACTTAAGCTAATGTGTAATGGTGGGGTGATTGTGGGTTGAAATGGAGGACCTACAGTTTAACGTGGGATACGAACCACGGTGGAGGCCTGGCATTCCACACATTCACAAATTGTGATTAATACACGTCTTGTCAGATGTGAAGGAAGGTTTTGGCAATCAGATTAATCTGTGTCGGGACCGAGGATTGAACCCTTGACCCCCAGCACATAAGTCTGACACCTTACCCCTAGACCTCCAGGTTACCTGAAAAATATGTTGCCCAGCTCTGGGATATTATGTGTATTGTTATTATTGATATTTTTATCAAGGGAAATTTATCAATGGAATGACAATTACCAAGCTGTAAATCAAAATAGCAAATGTATACATTGAGGAAACCTTTAAGTTCTAAATGTCTTTAATATTCCACTTAATTATGAGTAAGAAATTCAATTTTATAATATCATTACTTGATTGTAGGCATTTATGACAAAAACATATTATTTTGATTCGGCGTTTAATGTTCTTGGCCAAATTTATAGTAATAAAAAAATACCTGTAATATATTTCTTACATAAATCCTTATCATACCTGCCTTCAAAAATGATACTTGAGTAATTCCATCGAATTCATAATTACCATTTATTTCACCCTATACAAGATATATTAAGTTTCTGAATGCCATCCGTGATGGAATGTAAATCAATTGAGCCATCAAAGGAGAGAAAATATCGTAAAGCATTAACAACACTAATGAAATGCAGCTCTATAGTATTTGGCTATGTATTGTATGCAATAAAATATCTCTTACTCCTTATTTAAATGCCTAAAGGAGATTTTTTATATTATTTCACCCTATTAATATGACAGTACTAATACTTGAAATCAGTATTTAACATTACAATATAGAGCAATGTCAGTTTTTTATGATGGTACTTTTTTTTTTTTTTTTTTTTTTTTTTT
>CABFWB010002217.1:25736-49629 GCA_902151455.1 Timema bartmani
GACCTGGTGGTCTAGAGGTAAGGTGTCAGACTTCTGTGCTGAGGGTCCGGGGTTCAATCCTCAGTCCCAGCACAGATTTATCTGATTGCCAAACCCTTCCTTCACCTCTGACAAGATGTGTATTAATCACAACTTGTGAATGTGAGGAATGCCAGGCCTCCACCGTGGTTCGGATTCCACGTTAAACTGTGGGTCCTCCATTTCATCTCACAATCACCCTACCATTACACATTAGCGTAAGTGCGTATAACCCGAACGGGTAGTAAGACGCGGTGCTAATAATAATAATAATACTTTTTTGTTGGTCTTTAATTAAATTATCATCCTTGCCAGTCAGTGAAGACGACAAAGGTTTTTTCTTTCATATTATATTTTGTTATTTGCGTAAAATACTCCGATAGTTAAATAATATAAATTATACTTCTAAACGACAAGTAACTAAAATACTCCAATAGATAATTATAAAAATCTAAGAAATGTAAATGTTGAGATTAATTAACTGAACTTGATATAAAATCAAATTATTTTGACCTCAATTAAAGGACTGAATTAAATAAAAAATAGTTAAATATGCAATTTTTATTTTGTAAATATTTATGTATTAATCTATCCCTAGAGAGCATCTCCAAACAATGAATATGTCCTATATGAGGGTAGGTAGTCGAGTTAATAATGTACCTATTATTTAACAAATTGAATTTATTCTTTATTCAAATAGTTTTAAATAGAAGAGAAAGAGCAATCACTTATTATATAATAGTTACTGTACTTTTATGTTTTTGTAGATTTAATATATAAAAAAATAATTATCACCAATTCGTTGAGATTATGGTCTAACGCACTTATCTCGCAGTAGAATAGACTGCCGAGGACAGGGAGATCGAGGTTCGAATCTCGGTTGGGTGTACTGAGGGTGGTTACTCCTCAATAGTTTTACACACTCCCTGCACGTAAATGTGGGTACATTTCCTCTAAATATAGCCTTCCTAGTACCTAAAACCACTATCGTAGTTTATTACACGGGTAGTAAGATGCGATGCTAAAAAACAAAATAATTTAACTATCGATAATATTTATTATTTTCATACTGATACTCCGTCAACAGTTTCGTGTAATCATTCAAGATCATGTATAAATTTGTAAAATATTTTATATAATTCTTGTTGATTTTATTTAGCTAACTGACCCAACCAATTACTAAAATTAATATTTTAATCTTTCTTATGCTCTTAGAACAATACTCATTTGTTTTACGTTTAAATAACGTACCTTTCCTAAAGAATTATTTTCGTCATTGAGTTTAGATCACAAACTAAGATACTGTTATTTTTTTGCAATGTATTTACACGTAGACTACAATGCCCATATTTCACTGAATGGCTAAAAAATTATATTTTAGTAGTTAAATAAATTGATTACTAAACAAAAACTTTCTTTACGATGTAGAATGTGCCTAAAATAATTTACAGTTCTACTGGATAATTAAATCTTAAAGTCCATATCTCTTTCCAAATTTGGATTATATGGCTACGTTTATTATACATTGATAGTTTGTTCTTAAAATTAAACAATAAAAAATATAAATTATAAGAAACATACATTAGAAGAATTTAATTTGAATTGTAATAATTTATTCTATAGTATATATATATTTTATGTATTTTTTAAATTTTATTTGTATATAGATCGAAAGCTATGTAGAAACAAAAACTATACACAAAATAAATAAAATACACATGACACTATAGTACAACCCAGAGCCTCAAATTTGTGCTATCCAATGAATAAGTATGAACTTATTATAATGATTTATCCACTGCCTTAGAATAATCTATAACGTGTCCGTCTATTGAGTTAATATTTCCAGGCTCGATTTTCAACATAGACAATGAATGGGATTCTTAATTAGGACTTATCCTTTCATATTGGTTAGTTAATAGTTTTTTTTAAAGACACAACCACCAACTCCCTACCTTTGAGTCGTGTGCTGATATAATCATTTGGTTTGGAAGGTGCATATTAAAACCCCAACTAAAAAGTGGTGCACGTCCTGAGTTAAAATGCTGATGCTAGAATCATTAAGTCAGGCACTCGGGCACGTATTTTGATTATTACTTTATTCAAGATCATTTCACGATCCAGGAGCATTGTGATACATTAAAGATTATAATGTTAGGCTAAGAATTTATCACATATTTCAATTTAATGTGCCATATTTTGTTTAAAAACATAGCGCACACTTAAGCTAGTTACCAAAATCATTATAGACATTAGATTAGTATTATACGAGTATAAGCTTTTTAAATGTTAACTTTCTTAAATCTAATATTTTGTGGCTTGAAAATAAGAGAAATTAAAATTTTACATGTATATATATTTTTTATTTAAAACCCATAGTTAACATGCTATAGTCTAGAATTTTATTAGCATTTTAAAGCTTCATTTTTAGCCCACGAGTATTAAATATATACAGGCGTATAATCCATATATTGAAATTAAATTAAATTTTGTAATCATATGGATCTTTAAACATAATTTTAAAGAAATATAATAATTAAAAATATTTTATTGAAGTTTATTGAATAGTACATGAAATAATATTATGCGCACCTGGGTTACAGCATTCGTAGCCCAGTTTGTGGAAATATTAGCCAGTACTAATGTGCCATAGACCGACCGAATGTATTAATCGTACATCCTTTACGTGGTGACTCTTTCAATATCCCGATGATATGAGGTGATGGTGATTGTGAAAATGAAGGTGTAGAACAAGTGAAAACACTTAAACTTAATTTATACCTAATTAATCAAACCCAAATGACCGTTGGGGTAATTTCTTTTTTGACAAAATACCAAAGGTACCAACCGGAAATCAAACCTGTGTCACATAGACTCGTAACCAGAGTCAATTACCACTACTGCACGGGGCCGGTTAGTACATGAAGTGAGTTCAATTGATGAATAAAGTCAAAATTTGACAAATGATTTTTTTTTTTCGTAAATAGTAATATATTTGTATCTAACTAGCTTTTGCCCACAGCTTAGCTCATGATAATGTAGGTTTTAAAAACATTTTCATTTAAACCAACACTTTTTAATCTTAAAGTTTTTAATTTCCGGTACAGAGAATAAATCACGCAACGTCTTATGTAGAGATTACTATGATGAAAGCCTTAGAGTTGATAGCATTAATTACCTGTTTAGGTAGGCCGCATGGCTTAAGGCGTCAATCCCGCAATAAACTAGACTACGAATGAACTTGTGAATGTGTGGAGTGCCAGGCCTCCACCGTGGTTCGGATTCCACGTTAAACTGTAGGTCCTCCATTTCATCTAACAATCACCCTAACATTACACATTACCGTAAGTGCGTATAACCAGAATGGGTAGTAAAACGTAGTGCTAATAATAATAATAATAATATACTACGAATTACAGGAGTATTGGGGTTTGAATCCTGGTAGAGTGTACTGAGGGTGGTTTTCCTAAATGGTTGTCCACTTTCGCTCCACTAAAATGCGGGTACACTTTCTCTAAATTAAATCTTCCTCATCCCTAACATATTAGCGTAATTTTTATAAATGCGTATTGTATTACCTGAACGGGTATTAATTCGCGGTGCTAAATAAAAAAGATATATCTTTAGAATTAAAAATTGACCAAGTGATACTATTTCTGTTTAAAAATTAGACACGCAGAATATTTGTATTAATTGAAGAAAATAAATTCACAAAATTTAAGGCAAGGCCTCTTTGTAAACGACGTTGGTGGCTTTATCATCAGGAGTGGGAAAATACAGGTTGCTCCTAGATCTATCACGGGAACACACCAAATTATATTGAGTTGTCCTTGTAAGAAATACATGTCGGGGAGATCTATGCCTACCACTTTAATAGTTTGTTTTTGTGCTGTGTTATGGACATCGCATAGCATACCTTAAGGAAATTGCATGCATTCAAACATAAAATGCAGGTCTCATGAATTTCTGGGTAATCTTGGTATCACGACCAATTTTCCCTTTGTAAAACCTGTCATGACAGTCGCCTTTATGATACAATTTAGCAGACTGTTTACCCGTAGACAGGCGTCACTAAACATTTCAGGTGACATTCATACTAAGCAGCAAAACTATGGGTGCTCAAATTTTAATTTAAGAATGTGGATTTGTAAGCCAAATGGATTAATTGAATTAAAAAAATTAGAAAGGGAACTGACTATAGACATGTACGTGTGTTATGGCGCTATGAAATGGTGATAAATACAGTCAATAATTGTAAAAGCCGATTCATTTTTGGAGATAGAATAGATTACTTCTATATCAACGAAAGAGGCTTGTTTTGTAGAAGACGTATGTCAAAATGGATAGTATAGACTAGTTCCTGGACATCCTTGACAACGACGCATCTGGGGGTTTTTAAGGACAACTTGTTTTCATGCTTTGCAAATACTTCACCACCAAGTTTCTTCAATATATCAAAAAATAAGTCTAGGTTTGTTCTTCGCACAGACGGATGTACATGTTGGTTGACAGGGAAAGTTTCACGTTTTCTGGGCTTATGAAAGATATTTTCAGGCAGGCATTGATCTAATCTGCTCTTGTAGCTCGGTGGAGTTTGTCGGAAGATTCCTGAGAACAATACGGTGAAGCATCTAATGACCCCATTGTTTATTTTGAGATCTCTCAGAGTTCTATTTATATCTTCATTGAGGTTTCATTCCACTTTTTACGATAATTCCGTAATAAAAGAGATAATTCTAACATTAGTCTTGATCCAAAACTTTGCTATGATATGTTGCACACGGTAATTTGGTTGTTAAAAAATGCAACTTATTTAAATATCATATACAATCATCTGGCTACATCTAACAATTTAGAGGCTTTACTTGAATGTCACGGGTGCTATTTTTTTTTTTCCTTTTAACAAAGTAAAGGTTAAGCCCATTGAAGCCGCTAGAAAGGCAACACTTCCCTTAAACTTGAGCATCTTAAGGGAACACTTTTATTTTGGAACTCAGACACTCTGTAATACCTTTATGTCTACAGTAAGTTGTTCTGTGTTCAATACAGACGTATTTATATTCGAAATCTATAATAAAGTTAGTTGGCCAATTTATGTTTCCCTGAAAAGTCTCAATACCTTATAAATCCTTACAAATTTTTGGCTAGAATAGATCCCAGGTCCTTTATGATCTTTTCCAAGAGACCTTTCAATTTGGTTGGTTCTTTCAAACCTTCAATACAAATATCTTAATCTATGCCCAAATTTTCAACCAATTTATCTATTCTGATTCTGTGTTCAATTACTTCCGTCATGGTTTTTATTTAGGTGAACCAAAGTGTGACAGGACCTGCCACGTGAAAAATATTGGAATGATGGAGAGAAAATGTCAGAGTAAGGATGAAGAGTGACACAAAATTGCCTTAGATAAAGTACTGATCCAGTTTGATTCAAGATCTAATTGTCTCTAGCTTTGCAAACTGATTAGTAGAATGCGTGTGTTACAAAGTTTCCTGTACGTAAGTTATCAAATTAAGTGGGACCTTTGATGACATGGACTCACATCCTCAAATAGTAACACAACCCTTTAAGGGTTTTCGGGACACATAGGGAACAATTGCATTGCCGTTGTTGATTTTGAGATACAAGAGATAACATTGCCTTTAGTAGAAGATAAAGCTGTCTTTAGTTCTAGACCAAAAATATCTGTTTGATATAATGACAGCTATTAAAGCTGACCTTAGTTCATGTATCATGTATTAGTTTATGTATTAAGAACTATTGGGACTAGAACATGTTCCCATAACTTAGAAAACATGTCACAGGTCACAGGTCACATGTCACAGGTCACATGTCACAGTCAAGATGATTTACAACTGCCAACATGATTTGTGCCTGTACATTGCCACGAAAATTCTAGCCAACACACCAATAGTACGCAATCCACTTTCGTTGTTCTTGTATAATGGACTATATGGTTTACTATCAAAATGAAAGCTTTGTGCCCAAATCAAGCTCGGCACTTATTAGCAACAAATAAATGAAGTCATTACATTAGCTACGATTTGAAGAAATAAAATCAATCCTGTCATACCATGCAATGGATATTTTGGTAATGATTAACGTATCTAAAGCACGAATTTCACAGAAGCGTTCATGAATTGGTTCATTCGTCATTCCTGTTCTCAATTTAAAGGATACAGTCTACATAGAACTGATAAATTGACAAAAATTGTAAATTACTGAGCCACCTCTGACTCTATATTTGTCTACAGACTGACTGCAGGAAGTAATTGATAGTGTTTGTGAACCAGAAGAAGACATTTTACGCTCCCCATGCCACACCAAATAAGAGTAGCGTTGCAATAATCTGGTGACAGAAGATTCTGAAGCTGTCTGAGGGGACGAAACATGGGATGGTTTATGCAAAGGGAGTATTTTTATCTCACAAAATAAGCCTTTATTCAAGACAAAGAAAAATATGTGTTACCTAGGATAATGATATACTTTTATTACGCTATTTTCCTATTTTTCTTCTGTGCTTCTATCAAAATGAAATAGGTTGAGTAAATAATTTGTTTTATTATAAGTAATTCGTACCTCATTTTACTCTTGACCTTAAAATAGCAACCAATGAAAGCAGAACGATGATTACTTTTTTAATTTTGGAAACTTTTTTTTTAATTTAGAGAAAAATTATTAGTTTTTGAGGATTTTGGGGCAGTTCAAATCCTTATAATATGGCAACCATACTATTTATGTTTTAAATGGAGCTCAATAAACAAGATAGTTTGACTACTTTTCAATTAAAACATTGATCAAATTTAAAAAAATTAATACTTATAAATGATCTAAAATATGTAATACGGGATGCTTCTGCTACACCTATAAATATAAATCTAGGTACTTACATTTTGATCACTTGTTATTTAATATTTTAGGCAGCTTTTGAAAACTGTTCTATTTTGAAAGTCTAAAAAAATATAGAAATATAAAAATACAGGTTCACTCAATTTTACCTTACAGCTCCACATTAATGCGAGAATCAATGATTGTATACCTACAACATTCAATAACGGATCGTTGCCGAGCGCCCTTCATAGTCAAGATGCTGTCTACAGTATTTAGGAAATCCTTCATACACGTCAACACAACTATTTACAATATCTTTGGATAGTTTTGGTTATATGCACGGAGACGATCGATTAAAATTCAGTAAGGGCCACGTACCATATGTTTAGTTGAATGAAGTTGTGGGTCTATGTATGAGTCTCGATTCTCCAAACTTATAACCGAATCTTATCGTCAGGTCTGTTTTTTTTCCCATAAGTCATAACAGTAGATGCACTTGTGGCAACCATCACTTTTGCCACTTCACAGTGTGGATAAAACATTTGTATTATCTTTGATGTCACTGCTAAGCTCCTTGAAGACATACTTTCGACCATTTTAAATAGCTTATAACCAATCTAGAGAAATAAAAAAAAAACATATTCAAATCTATTAAGTAATTATTTAGTTATAAACAAACATGTACGTATAGAAACTATCCTTTTTAAGGAACTGTGTATTCAAAACAACCAAATAAACTAAAATAAGATTTATCTTTAGATATACTATTTAAATATATTCTGTAATTAATATTTGAATATGAATTCGACATTCAATAAGAGAAAATACAATTTATCATGTATTTTAAGACAAAACCTTAAAAATACACTTCAGTTTTATTTGATTTATTCATTCGATCAATAGCCTTAAAACATTCCCGGTAAAAATCTACATAATATAAAAGAACTGCATCGCAATCAGTTAAGCGTTTTCCGAGATCTTATGCAACAGACATATAAAACAGTGTGTGTCTGAATTTTCTTAAGTAGTAGAGCTTTTTTTATATTTATTTAATTCTGTTATTGATAAAAAACCTATCTAAGAAGAAAACTCTAAGTAATATGTCCAAAGGCATTCCATAAAAATGTAGAAAATCTACAACACAATTAAAAAATAAGCTAAATAAAATAGATGGATCATATTTAAAATATATAATGTAGATGATTCGATTCATTGTGCTGTGACTGCCAAAGCCAAATGTTATAGCCTAAGTTAAGTAAATAGTTTTTCCTATATATATTAATAAAATCATGTTTAAAAATATTAGCTACCTAGCTATGGAAACACAAAAAAATATTGCGTCTGAAGATTTGGAGTAAGATTTAATATTTTTCCAAGTACATTTGTGTTATTATATTATGTGTTTGCCAAGCTTTTGTAAACATGTTTATTTTTACAAAACTAATAAAAATGTCAATGCATTTAATAATTTATGCTCCAACATAGACCTATAATACACAATATTTGATAAAAAATGCTCTAGAATAGTTTTATAGTTAGTAAAATTATGTATACAATTTATTCATACAAGTTAAGTAAGAACTGTGATACAGCTTTGTCGTAAATTATTATTATTCAACATGTTTTTAGTATTTTCCCCCATTCATTAGAATGAGAGCTTGAAGCGGAAGTTTTTTCACAATCCTATGAAGAATTTAAACACACAAAAACAGTAAAATGCTTGGTTACGTTTTCTAAAGGGGCAGGTTAGTATTTAAAGTGGTTTTTTTTCGACCCTTTCTATAGACAACCTTAATATTTTTTGAAAATATGGTAACATGGTTCTGTGACTATCATATTTATTAGAATAAGCTTAGAAGGAAAGCACAACAAATATAAAATACTATATATATAATTTCGATGTCTTAGTTTTTTTAATGTGATTGATAATAAGGAAAGAATACCTTGAATTTATTTTTAATCAATTTAAAATCTTGCAGGTATGTTCAACGTTAATTAGACAAAGACAATAAATATAATATTAGTGATATATGTGAATATTAATGATTTAATAAATTCAAAAATTGGTAAGAATAGAATATATCTTTTAAAATGTTGTCATAATTAAAATGATGAATGAAGTAAAATTAACTAATAACTCTCAAATATATAGTTATAGATGAGAACATTTAAGTTGTTAGATGTGAATACAAGAATATAATTTTTTATAATCATCAAATACATCATTGGTATTTGTAATAATTAAGTATTACGTCATTATAAATAAATATTGACCCATGCGGATTTATGTTGGCCAAGACAAAAATATGAAAACAATTTAACGCACTAACAATTAAAATAACCATGTAACCTTTTAAAATATGTTTTATGAAGTTCCAATTGGATAAACTCACAGTAGATGAGATATACATAATGAATTTAAATATGTTCACACATATAATGCAAATGTAGTTTCCGGAACAATATTCAAGGAACATAGGAAATGAACCAGGTTATTAATAATAATATATTTAAATTTTTAGAGAATTTAAGCGTTGAATTAAATTAGCAAAATATAATTAATTGAATAAAAGTGATTCATTCCTTATCTGGAGTTTCTGTTGATCCCATCTCCTAGTTTTAAAGATGACTAGAGTAGGTCATAGTAGTCTTGAATTGACAATTTGACTTGGTACATGTTTCGGCGTTATGCCGTCATCAGGTCTGAGGGAAACCAATGTGAGAATATCAGATGAGGTTAAATTAGGTAAAGAAACACAAAGTTTAGTAAAATATAAAATTTAAAAATAGATTTTAATGTTTATAAGTAGAAATATACATTTAGGCTATCAAACTTACCTTAAAAGTTTGAAATCAGATGTTGTTGCGAATGAAATATAGAAATATGAGAAAATGTTTAAGGTTTTATAAACTTATTATGGAAAGGATGGATGGATTTCGATCTTTTAAGGTATTTTCATGACGATTTTCCTATAGTTTACCATTATAATTTCACCTACATTACTCTTCATTTTCACCCTCTTACAACACGCTCAATGTAAAGTTCTAGCTCAAAGTAAACTAGCATCAAAATTTAATGTTACAACTTTTCCTTTTTGCAATTTGTTCTATCCTCTAGGAACTAATTAATAACCTCGGATGTAGATGTATTTTTATATAATATGTTAAATATTATTTTAAATAAAATAACTTATCAGACCCTTTCTATAAGCTACTCCATACTTCCTTATCCAAATATAGTGTTCCGTCTCAACACAGCTTTGGTGGTGTGCAAAGTAGCATCCTGTAGTGTCGTAGCTATTTTAAAATAGTCCTATTTATGATAATTTTAGAACACTCTATGTGCATCTCTGTGGACATTTGATTTTTGGATGGAGAGCACAGCGTGCCAGGAATGTCTTGCCGACAAACAATGGTGACAATGGTGACTAGTCTAGACTGCCGATGACGGGGAGAATGAGGTTCAAATCTCAGTCGGTTGTACTGAGGGTGTTTTTTAAAAAAAATCTACTCAACCTCCATGAAAATGCGGGCACATTTCTTATATTTATAACCTTCCTCATCCCTAAAATCATTCGAAGAATTAGTTCTTAATCGAATAACCCGAACGGGTAATAATAATTGGTGTTAAAAAAATAGAATCTAATGTTACGAAGTCAAATAACAAAGGTATCATTGGAAACCAGTTACTATGTGTAAAAAGAGTAATAAATAAATGCTAGAAATAGTAAAGCTTAAACTGACCATATTATAAATAGGTTTGTATTTATTGTGTTTTCGTTAAGTTTTTGGTCTATATAGAACGTTTTTTCTTTTTAACTAAAAATTTATTACTAAAAATGTATTTTTAAGAATTAACAAAGAACGTTCTGAAGAATTGTAAATTTATTTTGGAGAGAAAACACACAACTTTCACTTGAATTTATATTTCCATGGTATAATTGATGGTTATTAACAGTAGTCTTTAAGATAGATAAAATACAATTAAGTAAATTTTATTGCTATACTCATTTATCACGTGAAATAATAAGACTTCTCTCCCAAATTAATTTATTTATTGGCCAATACACGTTTGACTTGTGATATATTCACTTGCTTTCATTTATACATTCACTTAAATCTTATTCCTCGTTGAGTCAAATAACTAGCACACCAAATAATTAATGTAACTGAAGTACTTTTTTCCCCATTTCCATCAAATCGAATCATTCAACACACCTACAATGTGCTTAAACATTTGGTTGAACAAAACCTTAGATTTATCTTTCTATTACTTTGGTGTCGATTATTTAAAAACAATTGTGTTTAGACAAATTGAAAATTTTAAAAACACCTAGTAATTTATCATCATACATTATTATCATTCATTTTCTAGTATGTAATGAGTTAACTTCAATTTTTAAGACTTCGTGCAGTTTAGTTAAAGCCACTTCATCTCGACTTAAATTTCTTTGACTTGACTTAAGTTTCTTAAATGTCAATTATTTTATAATATTTTAATAATAATATGACAAATACAATTAATGAAAACTAATAAAAGTCACAATATAACATTAAAAAGGGAGAAAAGGCACATTATAAATAAATCTTGAGCTTAAATTAAAAGCTAGTTTTGGTTTTTTATATACTAAATTAAATTTAAAGTATTTAATATATCGTATTTGGACCCAGTATTTACTCCAAGACCCTAACCTCTATTCTATTGAGTTTATGCTAAAATATCTACAAGGTCGCGATCACACCGAGGAATAAAGGAGGCAAGACAATTTAGCAGGTTATTGATGGATAAGCGAGATTGAAAACAGACCATCTTTCTATTTACTTGCCCTGTCTTACAGCTTGATTTTTAACTTTCATTCTTCTTACCTAGCCTACATTATTAATCTAACTTAAGGCAAGAAGCCTGCTGACTTAATATAACTAATTATTTGCCTTGTGTGGACCTATTTTTAATATCAAAAACAGTCTAATAACGTTGCGAATGCACAAAATCACTCATAGCTAACATAACATTATATTTTTCATTTATGATATATATGCCCGTACTCACGTATTGAACCCCGATCCTTCAAAGAATGTCTTATACTAAATATTTAAATAATTAGTGTAATTATGATATTAAAATTGTCATAAGGAATCTAAATAATCTAGTAGTTTATATATATATATATATGGTTGTGTGTTTTAAATTTTTAATACATCTGAAAACATTTCATTCGTAATTAACACCTTGGGCTCTTTTACGTTGATCCCATAATCCCACTTCATTACTTGAAAACATTTTAAAGTTGAATAAAACACACTCCTTTGTTCTTGTGAGCATGATATTTAAAAGCCCTAAAACATAAATATGAACTCTAAAAACTTTCTCTCTTTTCCTTAAAAGAGTACCTGGTGTTAAATATATGAAGTAAATTTAAAATTAAAGTTTAAATTTAAAAAAAAATCATTTTACAAAATGTATATATTAAACTTGCAGTTAGCTTGAACAGGAATTAAGATTGAGTAATATTTTTTGTTGTAAATATGAATAAAAATTTCAGTTAAGTACAAGATAATTGATAAAAATTGTTATATAGTATAAACAGTAATTCTAGCCAAGTTAATATTCACAGTGCACTTATACGTGTGAGGCCAAGGATCAATTCTGATTGAGTGCATTTGGGGTGTATTTCCCACTTTCTGTTTTCCATTCCTTTTTCTAACTTAACAATGATCTACCTGCTTCGGTGGCCGCATGGTCTAAAGTGATACGCTAGCTGTAGAAAAGGTTGCTGATGATATTTTATTTACATATACAAAAAATTATAAAACCTAAGAAATAAGAGTTTTGATTAATTCACTGACTTCTCTTATATTTATTAATTAATGTTTAAATAACTAAACAGAAATTTAAACTTTCATTAGACATCGAGTCAACCAAAAAATAGATTTTCATGGACTAATATTAGGAGCAAATCTTCACATGACAACTATTTGCATCTTCTCCACCATTAAAACCCGTCTCGGTGGCGTAGTTAGCTAACGCGCTAGATTCGTGTTGAGCTAGGCTGCCGAGAACGGGGAAATCTAGGCTCGAAACTCGTCCGGGTGAAATGAGGGTGGTTTTATCTTAAATGTTTTCCACTCTCCCTACACGCAAATGGGGGTTAACTTCCTCTATATTCAACCTTCCCAAGTCCTAACCCATTAGCGTAATTAGTACCTAAGCGTATATCCTGAACGGGTAGTAAGACACGGTGTTAAATATTACTATCCATCATTAAATACTATTCAACATTGAGCTCACCTAGAAATTAATATTAACCTGTTAGAAATTAATTCCAATCGGTCAAATTTCCTGAAAAACGAGAATCGTATAAAAAATGAAAATATGTGGATTAGGACTGAAGTGTGTACTTAATTTCATTAGTTGTAAAATGCTTTAAAGTAATTTATAAATTTAATCTTTTAAGACTCTCTGGCTGGTTGAAGATAGTTAATAAGCCCAGTGGGTTTTGCATGTCCATAAACTCTGAACAAATGTTGTTGAATTTTGTATATGGCTACTACATATATTTTATTGCATCTTGCCATCATTTAGCTTTATTTCTAGACCTAATTATTATAGAATAACCATACAACAATCACAAAATTAATCATATTAGTTGTCTGTAATTATTTATGGAATACGTTTTTATGGCAACAACTTTTGCGCCGTGACTTGCTAGTTGTTCAGAGTTATCAGCATTTAACTACACTAATGGTGAGGTAGGTAAGGTTTAGAAGAAATGTATATACATTTGCGTTGGAGGAGAGGGGGAAACCATTTAGGAAAAAAATATTCTCAATTCACTCAGTCACTATTCCATCCCCTTTCCGTAACTAACAAAATATGCTAAACGAGCTATGACAAGATATCTACTATGTCCTACTGCTCACTGATCTTTAATACCTGAACACAAATATACAATTATTATAATACTCTTTTTGTGAAAAAAGGTAATGTTCGAATTCAAATCTCTAGCTAAATTTATGATGTAGGCCTATATTTCAAGCTATACATATGTATATATAGCTTTTAATATACATTTTAATTTGACAATATGAAAGATTTAGGTACTGTTTGGTCTAGTAGCCAGAGTTCCTGGCTAGGAAACTAGAGGTTTTAGGTTCGATCCTCGGTGCTTCCAGATATATGTGAAACATTGGGTCTAAAATGGCGTCAACTCAGCCCCGTGAGGACAAATTAGAAGATAATTGAATATATAAATAGATGATCAGCTCTAGAAAATTGAGATTACGGCTGAACAGTTCGTTGTGCTGACCATAAAACATCCTTTATCCGCAAATGTTAGCAATATCCTCACCAAAATGCTGCGGCTGCTCTGTTGGTTTAAATTGCTTGTGGTTTACGACACGGAGGTATTTTATTTGTGCCTATATGTGTATGTTAATTTATACCACTGTGATTCGATAGTAACATATTTGTGAAGATTTTAGTAGATACTCTTAAATAAAACACGACATTTATTATTGGTACTGTAAACTACTTGAGGAAACTAACGAATCCAGGCGAAATATTATCTACACAACATACAGTAAGTGCAAGATGAGTTTTAACCGACTCAAAGCGATTCAAATGATCAATATTTTATTTGTTTTATTTTAGAAAAGAAACGAAGGCTAATAATGACATATACTTAATAGAACACACAGTGTTGTATTTTCTCATTATCTACATACACTTCATATTTTATATCTGGTCACAATATGTATATGTAACGGGAAAAAGCTGAAATTGGACAGACCTCTATTTGCCCGGGTGGATTGCGATGTGCCTATCAGTTTGGGCCGAAGTACAATATGCTGTTGCTTATCCGGATGTGACCGGGCAAATCATGATATGACCATTTAACACTGGTAAAATCACGAATCGCTTATTTCTGCACACTATTATATCACGAATGGGTTTATTGTTATTATTGTATTATTATATTAGATTACGCACAATCTTAACTTATAAAAAGTTTCGCTATTAATATATATTTTTATTATTAAATCTGAAAAGTGATTTCATACATATATCCGAGATAGTTTATCAAAATTACATGCATGCATACGTGCATTTGGTTCATTCTGAATAATTGTCAGTAATGGAAATGTTCGTCACAGGTTTCTATTTATGTATTGTATTAGTGACTCAGAGCTTGCAAAAAACTGGGAAGTCAGAATCCAACCACTATTTCTTTTGATCAAGCTTTCTCAAAGTCACGTGCCAGGTTACTCTCGCACAGGCTGTTTGTCCAACTCTTGACAGTGTCGGAAGCAATAATTAATGATTGCATCGATTCCTGATGCATTTGTTGGTGATATGAAAGAACGTTTCCATGCGAAATTAGCTTAAATGAACAAAAGTGTTTCTAGTGATTTTATCAAGGAAGAAAAGTATTATGAACTAGCGGATGACGTATAGGGGGCGAAGAAAGCTTCAAATAAGTTGTGAAATATTACAGGAGATTATAAAGTTATGATGTTTTAACAATAATTTAAACAAATAAATTAATTGCCCTAACTAAAAAGACTAGATGTGAAATAACTTATTAAGTTCACGAGAGTGAAATTTTTGATAATATACATTCAATTTATTTAAATACTGGTCATGGTGATTAAAATCATATATAAAACAGCCTAAAATCAAAATATATCAAGAGATATCATAATGATATATTTAATTTTTTGCGAACCATGTCAGAAGAAGTTCAGTCGTACAAAAAAAAATTTAATTGTAAAACACATAATTTTTAATTAAATTAATGCTCTGCGATAAATAGATATTATTGATATGCAGACCAGTATAAATGAAGAATTCAAGTTCTCAATTGTTAATTGAGATCATCTCATTAAATTTGTGTGTCTACGTCCTTTATAAACTAAAACTACATCTGAAGTTGCTTATAATTTAAATATTTGGTTTCTTTGTAGCTCCAAGTGTGCTGCAGTCTGACGATGGTCGTGAGCTTTCTAATCGTGTGAAAAATGAATTTAAAAACATGTAGGAAGGGCAGACGATCGTTCATGGTAAACCTCCTCCTTTCCAAAGTCAAGAAAGTTTCGAGCGTGTGAATCAAAGTATAAAATATTATTTTTACTTGGATAGAAGAGAATATTGCAAAACAGTGGAATGCGGGACTGAGATTTTGCCAATTCCAAAACAACAGTTCATTACATAATGAAATACAACAAAGGACATTCGAAATAATGTTCGGAAGTAAATCTAATATCGGCTAAGACACATCTGTACTACCAAATAATGTCCTGAATTATTTAGTTTCAGAAAAAACCTCCAACTTGCACTAAGTCCCGTTCAAGAAGAGATTAACCGAAGTGATGATTCAGCTGAACAAAACTGGCGAGGTAATAAAATCTAGTCAGTTAATGTAATTCAAGTACAAAATGAACAAAAAATATGTTGTATCTCTGAGCTGCACTATGAAGATAGTAAAGCGTGTTCATATATTTTCAATCAATTCAAGATTTTTTTTTGCGGTAAAAAAAGACAGCAAATTGTATTTTATGAGATGTCATAGTAAGAAACGACAAGGGGAATCAAAGACCTGGAAAAACAGGCAGAGAAAATGAAATTGTCAAGAGAAAGGGTGTTTCCAAAAATGGCTATTGGAACAACAATGAACATTCCAATTCCTAGCATGGATTGAAGTATAGTTGATGCAAAAAAAATATTGTGGGGCTGATTTTAGAAGTGACTTATGATGGTTGAATCCTTCAATTACAACAATCAACTGTATTTTCTATATAAATCAAGTAAGTGATTGTAAAGATTCATTTTTGAAAGATGACATTCCAAATAAATAAGTAAGTCTCAGAGAAGCAAGCTGAAGAGAATCGTGTACTGATGGACAGGGGTACGTTCAAATAAATGTTCAAATAAAAAATGTAAATGCAATGCAAATATCATAAAGATTAATTCAAAGAGTCATTCGACTCATCCGTGAACAAACAAATCAACTGTAAATCTCTTTATATTTTTCCTAGTTCCATGTTTTATTTAGATCGTAGGTTTATCACTAAACACTTTTAGTCATTTATAATTTTTTAGTTTTATCATATAGCTATCATTTTTTTAATTATTTATAATTTTTTAACCTGATCATATAACTATCATTATTATGGTTCATATGATTTTAATTTACTAGGTTGAACATATTTTTTATATAAGTTTCATTTAATTCCGTAGGTTTTTAATTTTTTTTATAAACATTTTTATGTTCTTAAATTAAATGTAATTAAATTGTAATGTTTTGCCCATACTTTTTTATTTGCGTTATTCTTTTTACTGTTTGTTGAATCACTACTGACCCAAAGACTATCGGGCGGATCTCAATTTGCACGGTCACATCGAAATATACCAAGATACATCGGGCCTTACCAAGATACATAGGGCTTTCCCCGATATTGGTTGACAGATTGCGATAAAAATTAACAGTTTATATCTTAACATTTTCTCATCACTCTCCGTACGGGATGTACGCGTAAGTACCAATTACGCTTATTTACTAAAGATGAATAACGTTGGATCTAATGGAATTGTACCCTCATTTGGATGGAGGGAGAGTGGGAAAACCCTTAGGAAAATAGACAATCAGTACAACCAACCGGGATTTGAGCCCCAATCTCCCCTTCATCAGCAGAACAGTCTATTGCAATAGCGAAGCCTTGGAACAATCCATAATATTAAATGAAGCACCATTTCAATGTAAGATTGTGTTAAGAAGATAAACTAGATAATTTCTGCGAAATTTTAAACTTGTACAAATATCTTATAAATTAATATCAAAGAATAAATATTGATATTTTGGAGAGTTGCGCAAGCATTTATCTAAAAAGGCGTTGGTAAAAAATATGGTGAGAGAATCTTAAAACATAATATTGTGATTAAACACGTCTCCCAGTGACTGAACTTTTTTTAAGGCCTTCCGTTTTCGTAAAACCAGTAAAGGAATTTACTGTAAAACATATTAATATGCTATGTATAAATCGATTATTTTAATGAAACAACGTTTGTAACCTACCATTGGGTCTTAAGGTTGCTAAGTAGCCATCATAACTTATAGAAAGATGTTTGAAAATTTTTAATACAAGCGTATACATATTGTATTGATTTAGTTAAATAACTGATTTTAAAAACAAATTAAATTTAATAATTACTATTTAATAATTTTTTGATCAAAATATTGAGACAAGAAATCCTACGCTTGTAAGTTATTAAAAATTATTATGATATATTAAAAATTAAATTAAATTAATATAAGCCATATATTTATAAAAATAAGTATTGATGGCTAAAATTTATTTGAGAAAATGAATGATAAAGAATAAGATAAAATTCAAAAGTAAACGATATATCCATATGACTTATTATATAATTTAAAGTATGTTTTTACAAAAACAAATATTCCTGGATATCTAATTCTTATTTTTAGGGAATTAGACGCATGCAGTATTATTTTGAACCCTTGCTCATATAAATAAGAGAAATTTCCTTTATATGGTTTTATGCGTTTACAATAAAATCATCACCT
Source organism: Timema bartmani (assembly GCA_902151455.1). Lineage (NCBI taxonomy): Eukaryota > Metazoa > Arthropoda > Insecta > Phasmatodea > Timematidae > Timema > Timema bartmani. The sequence goes on from CABFWB010002217.1 coordinate 44,169, forward strand.
TTTTCTTACTTGAAGCCTTAGAAAAAATAATACAATTTTAAATTTTACGTTTATATAATCAAGGATTAAAACCTTTATAAATAGCAAATATGAAATATATCGGATAATATAAAAGCCTGGACTAGAAGAATGTACAAGTCGACAAAAATAAGAATGTTGTAAGAGACAAATTTACGGAATTAGTGTTAAATATTTCAAAATCCCCTTAAAATATAACGTAGGATATTTTACCAATTTTAAGAGTTTTTTTAGGAGTCTTATATTTGAAAAAGTAAAACTAATAATATGCCTAGAAGCTCTAAGAATTTGTATTTGTAAACGTAATAATTTTGGCTCTTTCAATTTTCCCTAAGGAAGTATTTCCACATTTTTTTTTTATCCAAAGTTTTGTTATTTTTGTATTTTTCTTATAATTTCCTTCTATCCGCTTGGAGCACGATTTTCAACAGTAAAACTCAACCACCGTATTCTTTAATGCTTATAAACAAGAAGTTGATACGTATTTTGTGACGTCCTTAAGTTGAGTAAACAAATAAAATGAAAAAATATAAAACACTGAGGAAACTAGGAGCCCTTGAACTTAGTTTTAGACTATAGCCTATATTACTACATGATACTTCAACTACCAAATACAACTTTATTAAAAATTTTGTTGAGGATAAGTTTTATAATAATCTTTATATTAAGTAAAATATTTAGTCTACTTTATTATATTGCTAGCGATTCCTTAATAGATATGTTAAAGTAATTTACTTTTTACTTTTTATCTTTCTTTCAACCTAATTTTAATTGGATTTAACAACTTGGTAAAGAGTATTTGTAAATTATATATTCTTAATTAATCTAATAGTATAGAATCGGTAAATCCTATTAAAACACTTGTGTTTATTTATTTTTTAATATTGTATTTTAATTTAAAATAATTTCAAGAAATATTTAAATGCATTGAGGCAATTTTAAAGCACTTTAATAATTATGTGTATTTGTTTAGTTGGTCTAAAAGTTATGATTTTAAATGAGATTAATTTATGGTCCTTTCAGGAAATTATATATAAATATATATATATATATATATATATATATATATANCAGTTCTTCAGCATTAAGGAGCAATGTAGAGTATGTGTGGAATTAATTATTTTTATTTTTTGCATCATGTTTCCTATGCTTTCGGGCTATCTGCCTATTTACAATAATAATTTAGAAAGGAGGAGGCAAGATTCTGGCTGCAGGTGAGTTGCAGCCCCACATTTATAGAACCACGTACGAATTGCGGCCTGGGCTGTTGACTTACTTATTTTGTTAGTGTACCGCTAGTTGTCAGAGATCAGATCGTTTCCCGTCCACCCAAGCTATAAGACTACAAGTCTTGATTTAGGTTAAATTCTGTATTAAGTCTTTTCGGCAATGGAGTTAATCACTAGTGAAAAATCGAACCCATTTATCATTTACGAAAGCTACAAATTTCGTCCAAGCCGGCAAAACTGATTCGTAAGGAATTGAAACAATGGGATTTCCCTACCTTGACCAAGAGTGATGTGATACATATTCGGCATACTATGCATTGAGAAAAAAAAATCCACATTGGAACATTAGCTAGAAGAAAACTAGCTTTAGATAAAAAGGAAAGAAATTTAATGTTCTTTCAATAAAAAAGTAATATTATTATTAGCACCGCGTCTTACTACCCGTTAGGGTTATACACACTTACGCAAATGTGTAATGTTAGGGTGATTGTGAGATGAAATGGAGGACCTACAGATTAACGTGGAATCCGAACCATGGTGGAGGCCTGGCATTCCTCACTTTCACAAGTTGTGAGTAATACACGTCTTGTCAGAGGTGAATGAAGGGTTTGGCATCAGATAAATCTGTGCCAGGACCAAGTATTGAACCCCGGACCCCAGCACAGAAGTCCGACACCTTACCCCTAGACCACCAGGTTACCATAAAAAAGTAATGAAAAATTTAAATTATACTATTCAATTATTTGTTTGAAACTAAATCCTTCTCTATAAACTTCTCACCCAAACTTAAGTTTCCGTTACTTAATTGTTGTAATACACAATTTATGCTAGGCATCGTAAAAAAATACTAAAGAAATAAAATAATATTAAGTTAATCCCTACTTTAATTTTAAATAAATTACCCTGTGTCCATATCTTAACACCCAACGATCCGCATATTTGTACTAATGACGTTGTGATGAAGAAGTATGAATTTGTATAAAGTGTACAAAAGTTTGCATTGAGGGGGAGTGATAAAACATAAAGAAATATTCATAATATCACTCAGCTGGGAGTCAAACTGAGACCTCCCCGTCATCAACCAACCATAAATAAAACATGTTGGACCAGAAATGCGTTGTTTACAAATAAAATGTATAGCATTAGTTAAAAACTTGAAGAGTGTATCTCAAAATTCATTATTTTTTAAATCTATTGCGTAGCATATCAATGTCCAATAGGCCTAGGTTTATTTTTATACAACTTCAAACAACGCAATAAACTTAAGTAGATGATTTAATGAGAAACGGGTGGGGCTAATGTAATCATTGTTTCTATGGAGGAGGATTAGAACTTGATGAATTGTCAAATTATAATATTCAATTAAGATTAAACCATGGGCTTCCAAAACTAAGTCAGAAACATTAATTATTGTGAACAATGAGCTAAATGCAATAGCCTTCTTAGTATAAACTTAAGTAAATTTGTGAGTCCACTGAAATAATCTTTTAGCTCGGTAAAAAAAAGATAAAATCTCTACTGAAATAAATAATACAACATAATTGCACAAACTTTCTCACATTGTGCATTATGGATTCTAAGATAATTTTCAAAAATATGTCTAGAGTAAACTTGCCTTAGGTATGTAATCCTAAAAAAAGAAATTATCTCGCTAATCACAATAATCACTCTTTTTATATATATATACATTCTAAACCAAATTGTTAAAATATATTTAACAACATTTAGATTTTCATAAATAAATTATTTGTTAATTATTCTAAAATTATATGTTATTAATTTTGTAAAAATAAATCTTATTCTTTATTTATCATGAAAAACTATTCCCCGATTCCCAAATTGAATTAACTTTTTCAAAATAAATTTACAAAAAACTCAAATTTTCTACATATTATCGTATAAAGCCTAAACTGCCCTTAAATAAATCTACTTTAAATAAATAAAGATACATTAATATTGATAGTGTAAAATAGTCTCCCGATACATATTTTGAAGTTAATCGCTAAAGCCATTTTGGAAAAATTGGAATTATAACAAAATCTACTCATTAGTAAGTTACTTTTAATTGAAAGGCCAGGGTGAAAAAAATTTGTGGTCAAGCCCTATAAAAAGGCTGAACAAAATTTGTCAAATGGTTTTGGATCTGTAGCCAGGGACAGACAGACCGACAGAGATACAGAGAGACATGGGGATGGATAGAATTGTAAAATCCACTATTTTGGCTTGGTGTTTATATTTTATCTTAATATAAGAAATTAAAAAACAAAATATCAATGACTAAACCAATGAGAATGAAAGTTACATGACTATTCGAAAAACAGTTTATAAAAAGTAGATAATAATGATCCAAAAATTTAAGTTAAATTAAAGTTATGATTCTGGTTTTTGTAAAAAGAGAATATTAAAAAAAGACACTTTTTTCAACAAAATAAATAGTATTGGGAAATAAAAATGTATTTAATCCTCATACTATTTCAAAACATAGGTTTGGCCATGCCGTGGTTCCCAAATGATGAACTTTATTTGAAAAATTGGCCAATAATTGTTTACCCATTCAAACATTCTCGCTCTCTGTCACACACACACACACACACACACACACAAAACATCTCACTCCTACATCCACACAAACTGTCACCCACACAAACAAACTCAATATTTTACCGTCACCCTCTCGCCCCATTTCCACACACATGCACACTATTTTCCTTTCCCAAGCACAAACTCTTTCACCTACCGCCACACACTCTCGTAAAGGTTTTCCGCTAAAGCACACGAGTTCTTTCACATTCACACACATTATATTGTTCACAAACACTTACTTGCAAACGTTCCCCCGTAAACCCACTTTCTCAAACACATTTCTCACACACACTCGCTCTCTAAATGTCGGTAAAGGAGGGGTCAAATATAAATGAGCAAACACGAAACACTATTATGCTGTATAAAAGTCCATTTTTAAAATATGAATTTTAGATGTATATTTATAAGATTCAGAGTATTTTGATGTGAATTAAAAATAAAATGAACACACACTTTAACTATTGTTCCCCATTTAAATATCACTTACGTAACACAATGTTTAACCGTGTGCATGATTTGTTTTATCATAAAAATAAAGATATTTTACTTTTTATTTTCTTTGGTAATGTTTTTAATATAACTTTTTGTCCTAAAACTATGGTAAAAATGTCTAATTTTTTCCAATTTTTTGAAACAATATTTTCAATTAAGAAATAATATGACATCAATAAGTCATTAGTACTTTTCGTCTAATTTGTGGAGTTATTTAAAAAAAGGTACAGCACGCTACAACCATCATGTTAAGAAATATTAGTTTCCCCTGCGTAAAAGACACTCACACAGACATATCAAGTATGATAAGTTCATAATACAAATGTTAAGCTATATTTATTATTTAGTACCACGTCTTACTACCCGTTCGGGCTATACGCTTAAGTACTAATTACACTAATGGATTAGGAATTGGAAAGGTTGAATTTAGAGGAAGTGAACCCAAATTTGCGCGGAATGAGAGTGGAAAACCATTTAGGAAAAACCACCTTAGTTCACCCGACCGAGATTAGAACCTCGATCTCCCCGTCCTTGGTGGTCTAGCTCAACACGACTGGCGTGTTAGACAACTAAGCCACCGAGGCGGGTGTTAAGCTATAGTTCCAACATCTTACACCACGGAGCAACAGGTCTGAGCCAAAACTCTCAAAATTGGATATCTTCAGAATGGTCCAGTCAACGTCCCTTCACCCTTTTTTCTCTACCTTCACGGCATAGCTACTTGTCGGATGTCCCACTAATTGCTCATTTTGGCTACCAGGTTTACGAGCTTTAACTATACACTTCACTTAACCATTTACAGTGTTCCCAATTATAGTAGACAAAAAATGAGAGAAAGTTACCACACAATCTCTAATGTAAGTGCACGGAGAATATATGAGGTGTAATTACTGTATAGTGTTGTGGACTAAACAAGTGCAACCTAAACTAAATTAAAAATAGTGTTACTATAAATAAAGCTAGAAAATGATAAAAATAAATGTTACGCTGCACCGCACAGACTTTCTCTCTCTTTCTATAAACTCAAGTATCGTCAAGGTGTTGCACATTTTCAAGTCATCGCATTTATATTTAATTATTCATTTATACATTTTGACCAATAAAAAATGTAAATATTGACTATTGAGTCTAAAATGGAG
>CABFWB010002217.1:55908-93625 GCA_902151455.1 Timema bartmani
TATATATATATATATATATATATATATATATATTTAATTTTCCTTGACCATGATTGAGTTTGGCTCTTAAACGTCTTCATCAGTGGAAATCGCTTGTAATTACAAAGTTTAGTCTCACCACACAAGTTATAATATGTTTTTTTACTGTTTAAAATTGTTCAAAAAAATACTACAACATGATAATGTTACATACGAATATAACAGTCTTGATAAAATCATTTATAATTATGATATTGATATATTAAATATTAATATTATATAAATATATTAAGTTTTAATATAGCTTTTTAATGTTTAAAATTTTTCTAAAAAATACTGCACCATGATTATGTTACATACGAATATAACAGTCTTGATAAAATGGTTTATAATTACAATATAGGCCTACATATATATTAAATATTATAAAACTAGATTAACTTTCATGTATTATATTATAGTAATATACTAAATTTGTTTATAAACAATGTATTACAAATTTGTATTTATTTATCATTTTTTCTCTTTGATGTACATTTATTTTTCTTACACATCAAAAAAGAAATACACTCCACAAAATGTATCTAAAACATATAACCATTTGGTTTCTTATCAAATTTAATACTCTTTTAATAATATGGAAAAATACTTTTTAAGTTTGAATTCATCCACATAATTTGTAATGTGTTAATATTAATTTTACATTATATGGTTAGAGTTTTAAACGATATAATTATTAAGTGGTTCTAACTGTATTATTATTCATTCGATCTGGTTTCTGGATACATCGCCTTAAAAATGGTGTATGATCCAAAAACATATAAGTAAATGTCTCCATAAAAATGTATGCATTTCGAAAATTATATTATCCACAGTTATATATTTTTTAATCCGTAAAATCACGGTACGACAGAATTATGTTATAATAAAATATGTTTGATCCCAAAGTTAAATATCAGATGTCTGACCCTCCAACATAATATATGTAAGGCTTACCCACTTCTGTGGCTCCGTGGTCTAACGGGCTACTCTTACAGTAGATTAGACTGTTGATGACGGGGAGATCGAGGCTCGAATCTCGGTCGGGTGTACTGAGTCTGTTTTATCAGAAATTGCTTTTCACTCTCTATCCACACATATGCGGGTATACTTCCTATAAATTAAACCTTCCTAATCCCTTTAAACCATTAGCATAAATAGTACATAAACGTATAACCCTAACGGGTAATAATATGGTGCTAAAAATATATCTGTAACGCTCATTAGTGTTTTAACCCATAGTAGGAACATGCACTTCCTGAACTGACTGGATGTATCAGAAGACAACTTTAAACCCAATCTAGAACTATAACCGTAACAACACCCAGCCTTGGCCTGTTAATTAATCACTCTGAAAGGAGACATTCGCATTTCAACAATGATAAATTATTTTCAGCTATGTCGGTAATCAAACCCAGAACACTTACTTAGCTCAGTAGGAAGACACGCAATTGGCCTAGCTAAGGTATTAATAGGTACTGATTTGATACATTTGATTACAGTCTATGACTAGGACACTTTTCTCATGAAAATCCTTTATGTTAAATCTTTAGTAAATGTGGGGTGACCTGGTGGTCTAGGGATAAGGTGTCAGACTTCTGTGCTGAGGGTCCGGGGTTCAATCCTCAGTCCCGGCACAGATTTATATGATTGCCAAACCCTTCCTTCACTTCTGACAAGACGTGTATTAATCACAACTTGTGAATGTGAGGAATGCCAGGTCTCCACCGTGGTTCGGATTCCACGTTAAACTGTAGGTCCTCCATTTCATCTCACAATCACCCTACCATTACACATTAGTGTAAGTGCGTATAACCCGAACGGGTAGTAAGACGCGGTGCTAATAATAATAATAATAATAATAATAATGTATGTGTAAGGAAGATAGATAATACTTACACACCGCGTCTTACTAACCCCGTTCGGGCTATAGGCTTAGGTACTAATTACGCTAATGAGTTAGGAATTGGGAAGGTTGAATATAGAGGAAGTGAACCTGCATTTGCGTGGAGGGAAAGTGGAAAATAATTTAGGAAAAACCATCCCCAGTTCACCCGAGTGAAATTAGAACCTCGATCCCGTCCTCGGCAGTCTAGCTCAACACGAAACTAGCGCGTTAGCTAACTACGCCACCAAGGCGGGTGACCCTATAATTAATACGAAATGTACTCGAATTTGCGTGAATGGAGACTGGGAAACCATTTGTCTAGGAAAAATGTCAGTACACCCAACCGAGATTTTGGACCATTATCTCGCTATCCGTTGCAATCACTAAAATGGGTTATTTCTTAGCTACATATTTCAAAACATTGTTTTCGATTGAGACATGACACACAGCGCATACATTCAAAGTAAAGCCACTACCGTTCACTCGAAATATTCTAGAATTTTAGTCAAATTTATTTAACAGTGAGAATCCTACGTGGTATCAAACAGCTAATAGCTTATATTCATTAAATATATTATTTAATAATATTTTCAAAGATGACATTTTGTTATTAAAATATTAACACAGACCCAAGTAGTGACAAGCATATAGATAAATAAATGCTAGAAAAAGAATTGGCTTTCTGATTTTGAAGCTCAGTAAAACAAAATAAGTAAAATGTTCGCCAATGTTCAATATCAAGATATTCTAAAACAGTGCGTAGTAGTGCTTTTTCTTTGTCTTTTGAACCATGGTTCTGGTTTAGATTTCTGGCAGTGCCAAAAAAATATCACTGCTGAGATTGGGGAGTTCCCTTAACCAGTAAGAATCGACAGTTGGAAGACTGTCTCTTTTTTTCTGATCTATAGTTAATTTAATTAGTATGTTGTTTGCATATATAATCATAAGGTTCAAGTAGTTTAGAAATTTTTTGGGTAAAAAATAGAAGTGTGTGTATACCTTATGTTTTGAGGAAACTGACATGAAAGTACTGAAACCAATCGTGGCATATATGTGTTATTTCCATATGGAAAGATTGTGGTGATGTGGCAACGATGTGCCTTACATTGCATTGGGTTGGCAGTAAGGCATAGTAAAGAGTTGGGATCAGTAGAGCGATAGAGGCCATAGCGTATACACACCAAGTCCTAGAAATTAGAAATAGCCATGGGTACATCAGGAAGCTGAGCTGGACCTACGGTTTGTTTGTACGCCGATCGCTACCTCAAAAAACGGCACCCGAGGGTAAATGTGTTTCACGGGTTGATGGTGCGTTGCCGAGAGACTATTCAAGTGCAACCAGCTTGACGCAGGGATGTAAGACGACCACGCTATGTGCGAACACCAGTTTGTAAGATGCTGTACTAACTGCTATCCAACAGGCACTGGCGCACAGCAGACATGACATTGTACAGGCTATGAACTTGTCAAGGCTGGTAGTACAGAATGTTATGCATTATGAGGGCTACCACCCATACCATAATGCCTCAACTTAGCATCTGCTACCGGCTGATCTTCCTCACCAACTAAAGTCCTACCAGTGGCTTCTTCAACATCATGAGGCAGTTCATGGATTAAATGTTCAAATAGGCCTACTATGGGCAGACGCATTGTGATTTACGTGCAAGGAAATGATGAACTCCCACAACAACCAATTGATAATCTACTAACTTGAGTGCCAATCGAATTAATGATTATCACCAGTGTTTCAGCGTTAGCCTATGGGACTGTATTGTTAAGGATACACTCGTTGGTCATTATTTGTAGAGCGGAAAATCATAAGGGTGTAAGTGGCAAAAATCCAATTTTGAGATAATCAAATAAAACTTTTTGATTATAAGAAAAAAAAATCCCTTAAGTATTTTACTGCATTATTTTACTCAGGAGAAAAGCTTTTGTAATAGTTCTAGCTACAAATTCATACTTCATAAAATTGTATAAATCATGTGAAAAGAAACAGTTTAAGACCATAGAGTACGATACGTTAAAAGGATGCAAGTCCATTCTATTTATTTAACAAAAGTGTTTGGTAAATTAAGTATATGAAGTATAAATAGTTTAACTATATTGGTACGAATAGAATTACATTTGAAATAAGAATATTTATATGTAACGAAAACAACAAAAAACCAAGAAATAATAATAACTACTAAAGAAAACAACACAAATACCAGTATTCAAAATAACTAATGAACAAATCAACACAAATTCCAATATTAATAATTGTTCCTGAACAATGTCACTGTAAAATGCATGGAATTCTTCATCAATGTACTACATAATCTTCTTCAAATCTCTTTTTTTTTCCTGCAAAAATTACTCTTTCTATCTTTAGTCCATGAAGAACATGGGTAAAAAATAACTTGCTGCAAATCAATTATGAGGGTCGTTTTTTCACTACCTGGCATAGTAGCCTCTATGCTATCCTTTTTCAAGTGTTCAAATGCAACTTCAGTTTTTCTATGATGCAGTTCTCTATCCCTCTTTACCTCTGCTTTTTTGTCAGCACTAGCAGAACTATTTATCAAAACATTCAAAGATCACAGATTTTACACGTGTCTGCACGAGGTGCTTTGAAAGATAGATGTGGAAATTCACCGTGGAAAACTTTTTGGTAAAATTTGTAATTTACATGACTGTTAGGGTACTTCTTTTTGAATGGATTAAAAAGTCTGTGAACATTTAGATCTGGGCTCAAGTATTCTTTTGTGGTCTTCGCTCTGGTTTAATGGCTCACATTTCTTGGAAATGAATCAACATGCTTTTTTACTTGGTTTCTGTCATCCAATGTGTACTTGATATGTCGCAAACCACCACGTTTATCTTTAAACATTGTGTCATCTCGTTTTCTTTATTCCGTTATAGTCTACACTCTTTTGGTACTCACGGAAAAAGTGTTGATAAAAGTTTGTTTGCATGCCTACACATGTGAACCCTTACTACTAGGGATCGTGTAAAATACAATAACTTGTCTTCGACTTTTCCCAGGGTATTCATATTTGCCATGACGACGGCTTTGTACATGCTTTACTTGAATCAATCCTAAAAGATGTGATCCTTGTGCTTGTTTATCGAGTGTGTAGAATTTCTCAAAAAGTTGTACCCTAAGCTCATAAGTTAGGTTCTTGCACTGATACCTGCATTTACATTTTACCTGGAATCAAAACATAATAGGCTAACCAATCTACTAAAATATAAATTGACTTAACCATACTAGACATAAAAATGTCAATTTTATACTTTTTCTAGACAAAAATACTATTAAATAGTCTGAAAACAGTGTTGTTTACCATATAAAAATAAGTAAAATATAGATTTTTATGTAAAGTCAATATATCTTATCTGGTTTTTACACCTCATGATTGCATTTAGTATAACTCACAGCAAACACAAGTAACCATCCAAATTTACAAATAAATAAATTAATTAATTTAATGGTGTATAAATAAAAAATACACTAACCTGTGAAGAAGGTGCTTCTTTTTTTGGTATGGTTCTACCAACAGAGTTTTTGTATTCTTTTCCACTTGTTATAAGTAATTTTCTTTGAAGTTTTTGGTTTTGGTTATTTCCCTATCTACGTCTTTGATGTTTAATATTTTAAATGGTTCACCATTTTAACAACATTAAAAAATATAACCAACTATAAACAAGATTAATATACAAATAATAAGAGGCTATTAACACACACAATGACGTTGTGGCACCTTTTTAACTGAACTCGTCCAGTGACTTACACCCAACCCCATCTATTGGTGGTGATAATAAACACAACCAACAATGTGGGCACTTATACCATTTTGCTGAGCAATTGCCTTGGCACTTAAATCATTTTGATGTGTCAAACTCATTTTTCATATTTTTGGCATTAACACTCTTATGACTTTCCGCTCTACATTTGCTGCCAGAGCAAGTGAATTCACGTTACTGCAATGTTTTCCTTCACACTTAAGGTGGGGTGCTAGTGAGCGCCAGTTTAGTGCATTAATTTTGCAGTTTTTATTGCATAAACATTTTTTGGCAAAAATAAATCAAATATTTCTTTTATAGAAACATAGTCTAGTTTTCTGCACATGATCATCTCAATAGTTCTTGAATATCTTTCATGAGCATAGCGGCATTTGGTGACAAACTTTTTAAATGAAGAGAAAAAGTTGTCACTAAATTCCAGGAAACCCTTGATAGATATTAAATAACTGTTGAGATTAGCATATGCGGAAAACTAAACTCTATGTTTCTATAGAAGAAATATTTGGTTTACCCACCAAAATGTCCCACTGAAGTAACTCAAAGATATTCTGGCACGGTTACATGAGGCTACTATGACGGTTGACGTCCCCATGCTATGCATTGCTATTCGTGGAGCAGACTTCGAAGACCTCTTGTAAAGGTTAAGTAAAATTGCTCTTGATTTAACATGGTCTTGCTAAAGTGGAGTAATTTTTTTTTTAATACTTTCAAGTCGTTTTCCTCAAAACGTAAGTGCCTAACACATTTTTACCCTAGAGTATTTTATGGCTAGATTTTCTCATATAATCGTATGGTACTGTTCGTAGACGCGAATTACATGACACCCTGAGGTATAACTTAGGAAGCTAGAGTGAAGAAAATGCCCTAGAATGCACCATCGCCAATCATGCTGTATGAAAGGGATAATGAATTACCTTTATTAATTATTGTCTGCGTATTTGTATAAATAATAAATTGCTATTGAGGTTGCACAAACAACAGACTTTGTGAAGATTCGACTGTTTGTCACTTTATATACTTCGTTGAAAAGGAGAGCAGCGTTTTTTTTCTGCAAAGCTTATTTGGTCATTATTAAACTTCTTAGTTAACAAAACTAGATTGTTTAGAACTCTCAACAACAGTTGTAAAGAGGTACTGTACAAACTAATATTAATGAACAAAATAGCTAACCTCATGAAAAAAAAATATAATGGCTTTGCTCACCTTTAATATGAAAAAAATACCAAATTTTGAATTAAAAACTGTTAATTCAAAATAAATATTTTATTGGAACTTTAATACAATGTATGCATAGTCATTTACAATAAGAAAAGTGTTTTCTGTCAGACTATAATTTGTTTCTATGTGTGATATTTTGATTTTTTCCAAATAAATACTAATAAATATCATCTCAAATAATCAAGAATGTAAGACAAACCCTCACAGAAGCAAAATTCATTTTTTCTACCACTAAGATACAATCTTGACTACTGATTCGTACATCTTCTCTCTATTAATTCAATTATTATTGGAACCTTTCTCCAAAATATTTGTATTGTAAGATAATAATAATATAAATGTATTATTTATTACACATTTGCAAGCAATAAAACTTAGATCTTACAGATCATTTTTCACCTTTATTAGGAAATAAGACTCTATTTAAAACTAACAGAAGTATCTGGCGTTGCTCGGGGTAACCGCACAATGAATTTCTTGACTACTCCTGGAAACAATTTCATTTGCCTCAAACAGTCATAAAAAATATTTGATTTATTTATCCTGTGCCAGTTTTTAATAGACTTACAAATTCTAGTCAATAATTTAAAAATTCCTGTTTTGAGTTGCACACGTTTGTGCACAAGGACTACAGATTAAAAAATGTCAGCCCTCTGCTTGCGGTAGATAGCACTCAACACTCATGACAGACAAACACACTCTTCTTTGTAATAATATAGTTAAAATATGTTAGCAGGCATAACCACTGGTCCTGAGCTTAGTGGACGTGGGTGTTACTTACTTACTGTATGGCACTAGGAACTCGAATATTCATTGCCGCACCTATCAGAGATGAGTTATTATAAAACAAATATATTTTTACAAACTTTGTAACTAAAATAATATCTAGAGACAGCATTAATTTTTTTTCACAGCCTATAATGGATGGAGTGGTAAATAGAGAGTTGATTGTTTCTATTTAAGATAATATTTATGAATTATATTTAATTATCGTGTTACCCACTTCGGTGGCCGCGTAGTCTAACGCGCTACTATCGTGTTAGACTAGATTGCCTAAGACGGGGAGATCGGGGCTCGATTCTGGTCGGGTGCATTGAGGTTGTTTTTCCTTTAAATGGTTTTCCACTCTCCTTCGCACTTCCTCCCGATTAAATCTTCCTAATCCCTAAACCATTGGTGTAATTAGTACATAGGCGTATAACTCGAATAGGTAGTAAGAAGCGGCGCTAAAAATATTTAAAAAATAAAAAAAAATAAAAAAAAATTATTTTCCTTTTTTATCGGATGCTAGCTTTGACTGGGAGATATATAATAGCTAGTTCGATCGTGTGTGAATGTAGACTATTAACGGCTCTTGTGGCATAGAACGTTGCCCAGGGCACACCATAGGAGGTTGTCTAGACGTCGTACCCACAATGATATTATATGATGATAGTGAATATGGAGTTGTGGAGACAGGAGGGATCTTAAACCTAACTTACACCTAACTATCTAAACCCTGGTGACCGTTGGGATGATTCCCATTTTTAGAAAAATATCCATGATATGGCCCGGGAATCGAACCTGGGATTTCCAGGTTCATAGCCACAGGTACACGACCATTCTACCACGAGACCGGTTATAATTCTGGTTTTGAACATAGAACTTATTTCAAAGTTAGATAGGAATGTTACAAATGAACTTTAATCATGTGTAATTTTATTAGTTCTCTAATAGCACGACCCGCTTAAGTGGCGTAGTTAGCTAATGCGCTAGTTTCGTGTTGAACTAGACTGCTGAGGAGGGGGAGATTGAGGTTTGAATCTCGCTCGGGTGAACTGTGATGTTTTTTTCCTAAATGGTTTTCCACTTTCCCTCCAATCAAATGCAGGTTCACTCTCTCTAAATTCAACTTTCCCACTTCTAACCCATCAGCCTAATTAGTAATTAAGCGTATAACCCGAACGGATAGTAAGACGCGGTGCTAAAAACATACATTTAAAAAAATAGATTAAAACTTATAATTATTCCAATTGTCTCTCCTTTGCTAAATGATATACAATCTGAGCTATCGTTTCTTTATTTTCATATTACCTTTAAATCAAGGTCAGGGAACAACGGGAGACTACGCGTCAATACGCGTAATTTATCAATGAACTATGTATTTAGAGGGATAAGTAGTGGTGGTAAATCCAGTACTTTTTTTATTACAAATAAACAAGCGTTTACCTCTGTATGTCCGCTTATTACTAGAGCACTACTGAATCGATCTGGGTGAGTTTTTTTACAGCATATATAAAATGAATTGGAAGGCTTTGAGCAGTAAATAGATCAATGGGCTATGCACTTAGGGGAATGGGCAGTGACGCTAAACCCACACAATTGATTGTGTGCAGTACCTTACCTATGTATGTTAGCGTATAATTAGAACGCTACTGTTTTATTCTATTGATCAACTAAATAATATATCTTCATAGGGTTGAGATGGGGCGTTTAAATTAAAATTAATGATTGATTTTTACAAATTAATTATTGAAGAACATTATCTTCTAAATAGAGGAGATTTTACACTAATTATTTACATCCTAAATCCAAAAAGAAATAATAGTTTATCTTGTTTGTTGCTTCGTATTCAAATTAGTACGTAAAAAGCCTTTCTTTTAAAAACAATAATACAGTCAACGCTCCATATTTTAAATTATTTTATCTTAGTTATATATATAACTAATTAGACAAAAAGACCAGCTCTCTCATCAGGAGGCAGTTACAGCACCAAAGTAGATAAGGAAATAATCATACAAATAAAATAGAATGTACACTTGTGTGTAAGCGCTTCAACTTTAAGAACAAGAAATATTATTTAAATTTTTATAAGGTCAAAATGTGTACACCCCAACTTTTTTTTGTAACCTTTTGTTTTTGTCAGAGCTCAACCCCTTTTATCGCTTGACAGCCAATGCGGGTGTTTCTAAAGTCAATATAACTAGAGAGATAAAATTTGAATATTTATATAATAAACCGTGAGGTTTTCACTTCGATAGTATTTTTTTTTTTAATCTCTAGTGAATATTATTACGACCAGTTTGGGAACTAGCAAACTAAGAAAAATATATAGCTTTAATTGAGCATAGGCCTACGTACTCTGGGAAATCTTATAATGTGCATCTTGGGAGTATTTTTTTATACTTTTATGTATACTACGAGATTGATTCCCTAAACTACGTGGCCGGTGGTGTAGATATCTTAACAAAATAGAAAGTGATATATGTACTAAAAGAAACTAAAGAATGTGCGTGCAGGTAGAACCAAGACACATTAAAAGCTTAAACTCTGCATTTGTACTTAATGTAATCTCACGATTTGCAACTCGGGTACGTTTTTTAAAATCATATATTGTTTAATTCTACAGAACACTTGACCAGAGTGTTGCTGTGACCTTTAAAATTACAAAAAACCAAAATATCTTGAAGTGTTTGTATGTATTGTGAATAGTAAACACTGAGGTATGCAACTTATACGTATTTAAAACCAAACATCCAATAAAAACTTGATGAATTCGATATTGTGAACACCATATTGGGTAAAAAAAAATCCATTTAGAAAATCGAAACTTTCCAAAGGCCATCGTACCTAGGTTTAAGCTTTGTTTGTGTTACTATACAAACGTTGAACCTGAAGTCTTAAGACCCGTTATCACCAAGCAGTTAGTTATTCCTAAGCCTAGGTGCATATACATTGGAAACTAGCTATAATTTATTAGGTATACTACCAGAATTGCACCTCAGGCATTTATTTTTACTTTTGAATCAACTGCTAACTTGACGACTTTTACTGCATAACCACCAGTGTGGTAAGATTTAAAATACCTAGAATTTTGAGAATGTACTGTACGTACATACCTACTAAGAGAAAAGTAATATTGCAAATATGATTTTTTTTATTTTAAAATATATTATGAACCCACGAGCTTAATGAATTTATCTATTTATGAAATATTCTAACTATCAATAAGGATATTTTAGTGGATACTAGGAAAATAATACAGTCAGTAAGTATAAGATATTTCTTGGTCAGTAAGTTGTAATCTCGCCTAGTGTTAAGAAATGTAAAACTCATGAGATTCAAAATAATAAGTTTACAAGTTGCTCTCTATGGGTGTGAAACGTGGTCTCTTATCATACGTGATGAAAAAAAAATTTAGGGTGTTAAAAAAAGGTGCTTACGAATATATTTGGTTCAAAAGATCATTAAGATACTGGGGAGTGTAGTAGGTTATATATTAATGAGTTACAAATACTGTACTATTCACAAGACATTGTAAAGATAATATATCTCGCAGAATACGCTGGGTTGGAGATGCAACACGAATGGAAGATTTGAGAATCGTGCTCAGGGTATAGACTGGCAAACCTACATTAGAATGATCTTAAAAGAGAAGGAGACTGGCTAGAACTAGCTCAATATATAAATATGGTGTAATAAGGAGGACAGGCTTGAACTAGCTCAATATAGAGATATAGTGTAATAAGGAGGATAGGCTAGAACTAGCTCAATATATAAATATGGTGTAGTAAGGAGGACAGGCTAGAACTATCTCAATATAGAAAGAGTGTGAAATAAGGACAGGCTAGAACTAGCTCAATATAGAAAGAGTGTGAAATAAGGAGGACAGGCTAGAACTAGCTCAATATAGAAATATGGTGTAATAAGAAGGACAAGCTAGAACTAGCTCAATATAGAAATATGGTGTAATAAGAGGGACTGGCCAGAAATAGCTCAATATAGAAATATGGTGTAATAAGGGGGACTGGCCAGAATTAGCTCAATATAGAAATATAGTGTAATAAGGGGGACTGGCTAGAACTAGCTCAATATATATAGAGAGATTAATAAAGGGGAATGGCCAGAATTAGCTCAATATAAAGATAGGATATAATAGGGGCTACTAGCTAGAACTAGATCAATATAGAGATAGTGTAATAAGGGCGACTAGATACAATTAGCTCAAGATAGGGATAGGTGGCGTACTTTTGTAAGTGTCGCAATGAAATTTCGAATTACTTGTGACAGAGCGTAATTAAGAATATTATGAGCGTAGGGTCTTAAATCGCGTAAATACCTGTTTGTGATGTTATAAAGTTATCCAGTATTGTTCACTATAATTGTGTTCTTTTGAATATATTAGTGATCTGTTTATATTGAGATTTATAATCAATAAAACATGTCAAGATATTAATATAAACTCATTTCCCAAGACTACTGATTTTACCCCAGCAAAGCCGGGCAACTGTACAGCTAGTTTGTAAATTTCTAATATATTTCGTTAATAGTATTTACTATCATACAAATATTTAATGATCCATCATTTATTCTGTGATACAGGCATATTTATTATTACAATCAATAAAGTTATTAAAAAGTGAGAGCCATTTTCCTAAAACCGTCAATTATAGGGTAGATTACACTTTTATTTAAGTATTTACTCTAATATTTTTTGGCAGTACATTTCTATTATTGAAAAGCTTAAACTAGAACTATATCAACTATATTGCTGCCATTTAGATTATTCAAAATTTAATTTATTTTTATTTAGTTCTCATACTTACTTATGATTGACTTATTTTATAATAGCTTTTTGGGATATGAATAAATACAGCTAGTTGAGGGTTCATGGATCTAATCCCTGCATGACTAAGCTATTTGTTATTGTCAAAATTGGAGACTTTCCATCCACAGTGATAAATTAATGTTTGAGTGACTTGATGTTATTTTTGCTATATAATAATTTAGGTCATTCAGATAGTTGTCAGACACCTTGGTTCGGTCGGTAGCGTGTCTGTTTATTGAGCTCATGGTCGATTCCTAGCATATCCAAAAGATTTTGCATTGGTAAAATATGGGTTTCCCCTTTCACAGTAATAAATTAACAACTGGTAGCTGGGATCTGTGGCTGTTATAGATTTGAGTTTGTTTTTTTATAAGTCATGTGCAGATATAATTGGTCGGTTTATAATGTGCACGTTAAATAGGCCTACCACAATTTTTAAAAATCAGTTGGCTTAGAAATGTCCCGTTAAAACACCAAATAAATAAACAAATAAGTGTGATTGTATATAGTATTGTGTATCTATATTATAATTATATATTATAATCAGCCACTTCAGTGGCTGAACGGTATAAGGCGTCACTCTCATATTAGAGTCAACTGCTGAGGGCGGGAAGATAAGGGCTAAAATAAATTGTTTGTCACTCTCCTTATAAACAAACGAGAGTAGACTACCTTTAAAATTCTTCTTTCCTCATATATATAGATATAATGATCTAATGCATTCGTTGTTAGCATTTTGACTCATGCATCAGTTAATTCTAAAAGCCTTTGATAAGTTAAAAGTGATATTCTGGTTCGTTTTCATTATATGTATAACAGCCTTTTTATTTTGCAAACCTTAAAAATATTACATTATCTACTTTTTGCATTTAAAAAATATATGATTCCATTCTTTAATATTGTTCAGGAATAATTAGATACAAATATATATATATATATATAGTACTTATTTTTTTATGGAGAGCAGTTAACTATTTGTATTATCCGACCCCTTAGCTCATTGTCAGTCGATTTAGTGTATGCCTACTGAGCTAAGAGTCTTGGGCTCGATCCCAGGTATGGCCGAACAGTTTATCATTGGTGATACGTGTGTTTACCCTTTCACCGTGATGAATTAACGACCGGGGACGGGGTGTTGTGAGATTATAAGTCATTATAAGCTATGATAGGCCTAGCAAGCCGGTAATGGACAATATATACAGCTTGAATAATAAGGTGACCCAGACCAAAGGCTGGAAACAGTAATGAATGTAACGATTAAACTACTTTTATCAAATATTTATACCTTTTCAAATCATAAGCAACCCTTTACCATTAGGTTTGATTTTATAATTTTAACTCATAACCCACGAGGTTGGTATTTTGCTGGTTTTGAATTCCACAGGGATTATTTAAAATTCTTTTGTTGTTTTTAATTGTTCCTAAAAATGATGTCATTGTATTTTATACTAACTAGTCTCTTTACCTACCTACCTACCTACCTACCTAGAGTCCGCAACAGTGTTCACGTGGACTCAAATGCCAAGATATAAGTCTTGTTTACCAATGTCTAGAATGTTTGCGCACGAATAACCACCGATGTGTCTTACTAAAATTTATCCTCCCTCTTCACCCATGCAAATGTGGGTACGATTTCTTAGAATTCACCCTTTTTAATTTATAACCCTATTGCGCATAGATAAATACGTTTTGTCATGATGGGAAACGAACGCAGTGGGAGATAATAAAAAGTTATTTGACGTTAATACCATTGTTATGATTCTATATTTATACAATTTTAAATTATAAGAACACTCTTTTGTCTTTACCATTTACCACACTTTTTTGTATATGTATGAAATATTAACCCATTAGGCTGGTATTTTACTTGGTTCAAATTTGGCTTGGAAGGGTTTTATTAGTTGAATTTCACTGTAGATATAATTGTCTCCTAAAAATTGTAACTTTACTTTCCTAACTAGAGCTAAAGCTGTTAACAACCTTTGTGTAAATTAGTGAAATAAATCCAATTTTTAAATAGGATGGATTCTGTTATATTATTGGTTTTTCCATAGCCATAGTTGTGAATGTCAACACAATTTTGTCAGTGGTGATCATATTATTTATGAGGCAAGCTGTTATTCTTACTCGGTCCCTGAATTTATTGTACGAATACTTATAGACTTATATTTACGTTATTATATATATTTTATATATATATATATATTAAATATATATATATATTTTATATATATTTATATTATATATATATTTTATATATTATATATATTTTATATATATTTATATTTTATATATATTTATATTATATATATATTTTATATATTATATATATATATATTTTATATATTATAGGTCCTCCATTTCATCTCACAATCACCCTACCATTACACATTACCGTAAGTGCGTATAACCCGAACGGGTAGTAAGACTCGGTGCTAATAATAATAATTAGGTGGAACTCTTGAACCCTGGCCTTCTTGGCAGGAAAATGAGAAGGTTAACAACTATGCCAAATAAAACTAAACGAAACCAGTGGCAGCTTTACAGACATTTTAAACTGTATTTTACTCTTGAGAAGTGCATCTTTAACAGACGAACACTGTCTGGCTTTATAAAAATAAATGTTCTGGTCCACCACTCTGCAGAGAACGTTCTTTCCACCCTCTTGGGGAATTAAGGTGGGTGAAAAACGATGGGAGAGTGGGATGTGTTCTTGTTTTCAACCCACCTAGCAACAACAACGTCCTCCCCCCCCCTTATACCACCACTAGATTAACAACTTTTTACACTGATACAGTCGTAGAGAAGGGAGATTTTCTTCTTTAAGAGAAGACGTCGTAGAAAGTAGGGAAATAAAATGATTTAAGAAGAAACGAAAAAAAAAATGTATACAAATATTACAAATGAATTGGAACTGTAATGAAAATAAGGAATGGAAAAAAACAACATTTTGGAACGTCAATTCTGTAAGATTCATATCTATCTAGCATAAATCAAGATACAGAGTGTACCGTAACATGTGGGTGCAACTCCATCGGTAGACAGGAAAGGCAAAAACAAGGAGGGGGGATCATATAGTACTCGTAAACTTGTTTCATTTGACCTGGTTTATGAGTTACAGTCATATATGTATTCCAGTAATATGGGGCTTCTTAATACTATAGGGAGCAGTAAGACGCGGTGCTAAAAAATAAAACTCTATAGTAAGTGCTCAAAATGGCCAATTTTGATCTGAATGTTGAGTGCCGCTCTCTTTCAAAAATACATTACATTGCAATGATTTCATTCAGACCGAAGGTGACCATTCTGAGAACTTTCTATAATGTTAAGCAACTCCACAATACTGACGTACAAACATGACTATAATTCGGAAACAAAGTCGAATGGGACACATCTTTATTCTAACTTTTTTTCATATATTTTTGTGTGTCTACTGTCCACCGATGAAGTGGATCACACATGTTTCGGTACACCCTACGTTTGCAGTTTAATCATGTATTTTTCCATGTATAAATAATACACCAACAAAAAGCAATTTATATTTTTCATTCATGTGATATTGGTTTTTGGTTGGGTGAGTACCAATCTTATGATTTAGAAGTTGGAATAGCAGTGACTTCAACCAATAGGAATTATGTAAATAATTGAAACTCATATTTGGGGTCTGAATTGAGAACATAAATGTGGAACATGTTGATGTTAAGTCGGACTTGAAACTCCCGGATTCAAGCCCCTTAAAAAGACTTTCTATTGTTTTATTCCTCACATTCTACGCCTTACTAAACATCCGGGCTTTCCAAATACTTTGATTCTTAGAGTGAGGACTAGGAAAATAGAATTTAGAGCACCTGTACCTCTACACGCATCAGAGGGGGAGTGGGAAACTATTTAGGGAACACCCACCTTGGTGGCATAGTTAGTTAATGCGCTGGTTTCGTGTTAGACAGCCGAGGACGGGGAGATTGAGGTTCAAATATCGGACGGGTAAACTGAGTTGTTTTTTTGCCTAAATGGTTTTCTACACTCCCTCCACGTAAATGCGGGTTCACTTTCTCTATATTCAACCTTCACAATTCCTAACTCATTAGCGTAATTAGTACTTAGTATATAACCTGAACGGGCAGTAAGACGCGGTGCTAAATAATAATAATAATAATAATAATAATAATAATAATAATAATAATAAAGGCAAACAAAAACCTAAGAACTTTCAGCCCGGATTTAAACTCAGATCTCCAATGAGAAAGGTTGAATTTAGAAGTGTCCCTGCATTTTCGTGGAGAAAGAGTATAAAACGATTTGGGGGAAAAGCGCCATCAGTATACCCGACCAGTATTCGAAACCCCGATATCTCTGCTATAGGCAATCAAATCTATTACAAGAGTTACACCTTACACCATGTGGCCACGGCCAGGTTCTATGAAATTTTGACTATACACTAAGTCTCACATATTTGGTCGAACAGTCTAAGCCAAGGTGCTCCTTTCACAATATACTGAGCTGTCAATGACTGGAAGATCGGGGTTTAATTCCCTGTCACGTGTACTGAAGATGGTTTTCCACTCTCGCTTCACGTACATTCGAATACACTGTCTCTATATTCATACTTTTCCATCCCTAACACGTAAGCTTAATCATTATTCATTAAATATGTGTACAACCTGAATGGGTGGTAAGACGCGGCACTAAAAATTAATTTTATATATATATATATATTTTATATATATATATTTTATATATATATATTTTATATATATATATTTTATATATATATATTTTATATATATATATTCTATATATATTTTATATATATATATTTTATATATATATATTTTATATATATATATTTTATATATATATATATATTTTATATATATATATTTTATGTATATATATATTTTCAATCGATAATAAACTCATATGAAACATTGGACTACTTAATTTCATATTTAGTTAACTTTTTATATAAATATTGGTATGTATAATTACTACCAATAAAATCGATCAAGTATGCATTGGTTTCTTGGTTTAATTTCCATATCATCATTCAATTAAATGAAGAATGACAACCTAGACAATGGAATTGAACCCGGAACCCTTGGCTTAGCTTGGAAATTTGCTCTACCACTGACCCAGAATTTGAATTTGGTTTAGTAAACGGGCTTGATCCAGTGGACAACCGTAACGTATAAGTTTATGGTGTATGTGAGTAAACTACTAAAAATAATTATTTTAATGTATATCCTTATAGTTAAAAATTTAGAGGCATGTTTACTTATTGGGATTATTAGCGTCTTTCAATTGTTCATCAATTTTAAGCTAGTTATTAAATAATTTGTTCACACGAATTGTGGGTTAAATTAGTATATGTTATGTTGAGGTATCACTGGATTATTTTTTTAACAACTTTGTCTTACTACCAGTTCAGGCCATGCTTGGAAGTAGATTGGGAAAACATTTAGGAAAAACCACCCTGAGTAGACCCGAGTAGAATTAGAACCCCTATCTCCCTTTCTTCAGCAGTCCAGTCTAATACAAGAGTGACGCCTTAGACCATTCGCCACTTAAGCGGGTATAATTAATGGAATGTAAGAGGTTTATTTATATAGAAGGTAGCAGTGTACAATCCGCTAAGCTATTTTAGTTTTTATCTCACGTTCCTTCTCCCCTATTTAAAGTACCAAAAAAACAAAACCTTAAATACCACCAATGCATTTTAATTGCTAATTTATTTTCTTGGTATTTTTTACAATATCCTTATTTAAATATTATCATACGCTAGAAATACTTTCAGGCCAAACAAGGTCTTAACTTTAAGTGTAATTACAAATAATTGTAAATGTCTAAAGCAAATGGTTACTGTTCCGAGGTTAAAGTAAAGTTTATAGGGTATACACATTTTATTAATTTACTTTTTTTCTATCCATTACTGTTTCCAATCTTTGGCCTGCGTCAATTTTTATTCAAGTCATAGATTCTCCACCGCCAGTTTGCTAGGTCTATCGTAGTTTCATTTACCTGATAGACTAGGACAGGCACAGCATCCAGTCCCCGGCCGTTAATTTATCATCGTGAAAGGGTAATACCCTATTTCACAAATGATTGATTTTTCGGCCATGCTGGGAATCAAACCCGGGACTCCTAGCTCAGTAGCCGGACACGCTACCAATTGAGCTAATGTGTCGTATCCCAGCTCTCTTTGGATTAATTTCAGCGAGTTGAACAAATAATGAAACCTGAACACGGGAATCTAACCCGATCCAGGTATAATTTTAAGTTTAATCTAATTTAATTAAATTGTGGTCTTCTCGGCACGGACAGTACCATAATGAAAATGATTTGCAGCTTGTGTGTTGATATTCATTAACTATGGATTGTTTTACTCATGTGAGTTATATATGTGATCATCCTATTACCTTTACAGTTTACACGTTAATTTGGATGCATTTACTCTCATTAACTCTCCTAACACCCACGTCGGTGGACACGCAGACTAAGTATTTAGCCTCTCTAGACAGCTTTGTTGATTATAAAAAAAAGTCAAGGTGTAAATACCATATAGTTGTTTTTAAAAAACGCTCTCCCACCTTTTATTTACAGAAATACGATTAAATTTCCTCTTAAGTCCACCTTCATCAACTCTAAATGTCATCAGCTCAGTTAAAATGCACATAACATGGACGGATATTAAGATGCTTTTATTGAAAAATAAAACGAAAGCTTTCCTTATGCAAACGCTTCCCCCTTAGGATTCAGATATTAAAGGCCGGTTCACACACAACGCTAAGCTAAGCTATGCTATGCTGTGCTAAGATAGTGTCAGTTTTGTTTCACACTCATTGCTAAGCTAAGCTATGGTTATTATTTTCCTTCGTGAATTCACTGTTGGTTTTTTCTGGTCTGCTCCAGTGAAGTTAAAATATGACATTCTCCAGAATGTCTTGTTTGAACTCGGATGAGAGTACTAAAGAAGAGGAAATGCTGCTTTTAGCAGCTGTTTTGGAAGATGAAGAAAATGTAGGATGTGGAGGTTTGATTTGTTTAATTAACGTTCTATTGTAATATAAAACACTTATAAAAAATTAAAAAATAAATATTACATTACTTAAATACACGAGAAACAAAAAAAAGTCAACACTTATTTGATTATTTTCTACAATCCAGCACTGCGTCTGTTCAACACGTAACCCAAGCGGCGTTATGCGTATGCTCAGCTTAAGATGGCTCAAGATGGGAGGTGGGAAAATTACCCGGCCAGCAATCAGTAAAAACATAGTGCGGCGTAGCAAGGTATAGCTTAACCTAGCTTTCTGTGTGAACTAACACATTTAAACATATGGGCCGCTATTTTTCTTAACTGCTAGCAAAGTAAATCTTCTTAAATTAGCTTAAATTATCTTTCAGTGTGAACCGACCTTAAGAGTCCTGGTGCTGAACATTATAATTATCGACCGAATGAATTGACGTTTGGAATTTCGTCTGTCTGTTTGTTCCGCGTTAGTGCATCCACCAATTTTAAATAAAATATACCAAATTACGTGTGTATATGATTTTCAATTTTTTTACTTTACATCTATTGCGATCCTCACGTCTTAGGTCACGCGGACAAGGGTTAGTGTATATCCATTTGTTTTCTATATAACTTAACCGGGAAAAATTAAAGGATGAATTTCAAATTGAGATCCAAAAAGAGATCTAAAGACTTCATTAAAGATAATAACATGACAAAGTTATTATCATGATGCACTGTACGTAGCAATTTTTTTTTTCTTAGTGGAGGAACAAGGTCTACTGTGCACAGAACTAATAGTAATAGTGACAGTTTCATAAACGGGATTCTCTTCTGGAAGTGTTTCTACCGTTCGAGAGAGTCGTGTCATTTGTCATTACTACTGTTTTTCTTTTTTATAACTGGCACGTGAAATGGAATAGTTATTGATCCTTTCTAACAACACTTCGTGTTTACGTGTTTGGTAATTCCGTTTCTAGTCCCACGCTTTTAAAAGAAAGTGACGCTCTGCGCAACGTTAGATCCCATCAATCCATGGAAAGGCGCAACGGGCTGCTTTGGTGTGACGTCAATCTGATTATATATGTATTACATATTTTGTGTACCATATCCTACTACCCGCTTGGGCTATCTGCATACTTATAATAGTGTGTTAAGGACGAGGAAATTATAATTTAAAGGATATATGGCCACATTTGCGTGGAGGGAGAGTGGAAAACTTTTTTGTTTAATATTAGAGTTATTTAACCTGCACTTTCTGAACCGACTGATTATATCAGCACACGGCTTATAGATTAATTTAAATCTATAATCGGCACAACATCTAACCCCCAGCCATTAATTCATCAATGTGAAAGGAGACACCTATATTTCATCAATGAAAGATTATTTGGCCATGTCGGGAATCCAACCCGGGACCCTTAGTTCAGTAGACAGACACGATACTGACTAAGCTAAGGTGTCGGGATACTTAAAGAATAAACAACTTCAGGAAACTTGACTGGGATTAAAACCCCAATCTCGTCAAACTCCTACAATCAAGTCCATTGCTTAAATGACATGTTAGACCATGTGACCACCAATGCGGGTAGAAATATAGGATCATTTGAATCCATAATATATTTAAGTATTCTTTTAATCAGTATTTTTTTTTAGCAGAGCTATGACTAATATTTTATTCTCTTCATCTACGAATGTAAAACAAACCCAAATATGTACACTGCTTTTGCCATGAAAGAAAGCCAACTTTACTTCATATATTAGCCCATGGTGAATTTTATTTATCACCGCTCTTACCATATTTTAAAGTCATATGCATATATGATCATTACTCTATTGAGGTAAGTTTGAGGAAGGAAGCATTTAGAGGTTTCCGCATTTGCATGTAATGAAGAGTGAGAAACAATTTGGTAAAACCACCCTCAGTTTACCCAACCGGAATTTGAACCCCGAACTCTCCATCATCAGAAGTCCATTCAAACACGATAGTGAAACCTAGGACCATTCATCCACTGAATTTGGTAACTATAATGTTTATTATAAGATAGGCCCTTACTTGTATTCGTCAAGGTAAAACTGTTACCTTTCAGGTTAAAGGAAGTGTACACCATCGTCTAACCTGGAAGTTAGCAAGCTTACCTTCCATTGTTCCACTATGGTGCAGCTTATATGATAGGGGCATAGTATAGTCAGTCAATCAAGGTAATTCTTCTCACAGTCTTGACAAATGTAGTGCACAATATATACCGTATCCTTCTAATAATTTCATTCTATAAATTATTTTTATGAGTATGCTGGTTTATAGGTGGTATAGACACTAATTTAATATAAGTGATTTTAAAACAATTGAAAAAGTTTTGTATAATATTTTAGTGTATAGGCTACTTCATTCTTCAGTAAATATTAGGCTTTACTAGTAGTTTTTTCAATGTTTATTTAGTAATAAAAATTGTAATCCTAAATGAAAGTTGTAACTTAACTCTAGTTTTTCTTGTTTGGCATTGATTTATGTTTCATTTTCATTCGAAAGCAATTCAAACTTTTTTACGCTCCACCCACCTGTTTTATCTCAACATCGTGTTTTATGATCAAACTTACTGCTAAGAATCTTATGAACTTTAGTCCAAAACAATAATAAAAGGAAAATCATGGTTTTAAATGATTGCTTAAACTATTTTCTGTAATCATTTAAATCCAATAAATTTAATGTTTTCAATAAAACATACCAATCCCAAACATGTATTTAACAATATTTTTCCAAATATTATGTTGTGTATATTGTTTGAAACTTAGTTTAATTAGTAGAGGTATTTTAAAAGTAGATAAATACTATTTGTTACTTTTAATATTTAAAATTAAAAATAATTTTCCTCATCTATGGCCATTGGCTCTGGAAATAAACGGGACTGCCGAAGACGCGAAGATAATGATTCAAATACCAGTTGAGTATAGTAAGAATGATTTTTCTTGAATGGCATTCCAGTCTCCCTGGTCCACAGCCTGGTCTGATAAACTTTCTATACACTAAATAATCTTCCTCATCCCTAACACATAAGCGTAATTGATAGGCATACATGTAACTCAAACGTCGTGTAAATTTTCTAAAAAAAATAAATAAATGTGTTTATTTGGATGTTATAAATAGTATAGGCCCTTAAGTTATACAAATATGATCTCATAGAGAACTGTTTCATTTTCAAGTTTGATTTAAATCATTATCTGTAGTTCTAGAAAATTTGGAAAATTATAGTAATTTGTTTATTTGTATCGATTGTGAAATTACTTTAAAATATATACTAATACCATGAGTGGGCAATGTGACACTTATTATATGACAAATAAGTTTTATTTAAGTAAAATTTTTCCACATCTGGGCAATCCCGACCTAACATATATGATTCTAAATTTATCCTCTAATAATTCAATGGCATTTGGAAGAAATATGTTTTTATAAAATCAGGTCAAATATTATAAATATACATATATATTATAGATTATAAATACAATACAATACAATAAATATAATACAATATACATATATACTATATATTATAGATACTATATATTATATCTATCATATTCTATGTCAACCACAGTTTAACATTTTAATTAACTAAAATGTTTTGAGCCCATGTAAATTCAAAGTTGTCTCTGTGTTTATGCATCACATGTGTGATAATATTGATAATGGTATCTAAATTTTGATTTTGAAGGCTAAACCAACACTAACTTTAAGTTAATGTGGTACAACAAAAAATGAACCAGATGGAAAAAACACATAATACTCGTACTAGAGATCCATTTATATGTTGGAATACTACATAAGAGGTATAAAGCTAACTCCTTATTATATATGATATATTCCAAACCCAAGTTTTGGATTCTATTTCAAAATATAAATATTGCTTTTGCCGTGAAAGGAAGTTTATTCTTTTAAATTTGAATAATTTTTTTTGTCCCATAATTAATCTAAAATATGCCCCTCATTTCTAACACACATATAAGCCTTTAGTATTTTTTAAATTAACATACTATGTCAAACTAATTTACTTGTTGGCCGTAACGAGCTATAAAAACCATGGCAACCAGAAAGTAGGCTTGCCATTTAATAATATTCGTGACAATTTGATCCAATCCCTAACCTGACACCAAGGTCTTGTTTATTCAGGTTTACCAAATAAAATTTAGCTCACACACCTGTCATTACCCATAACACCCCGCGTCAGACTGCGCGTCTTGATTATCCTCAATATGTTTGCTTATACAGGATGAGGAAATTAAAGCGATTCAATTTTAGGTTGTTAATACTGGTTAACGGTATGAATAGGCATAGTGAGAGGGGTTGTTTTAGGTGCTATATGACCTTGTATTCAATACACAATGGTCGTTGCAACAAAGCGTATTTTCTATGGAACAGTTTATAAAAACACACTCCATGGTTCAAGTTCGACGCGCATTTAGGCAGAAATTTGGCGATGAGACTTGCCGTGGATCAATCCCATCACGCAAAACAATTGGTGTGGGTAATACGGTGGCGTGCAGGTGGATCAGTTCAGAACAAACCACATACACCTTTAAAAAAACATCAGAATATCTGAAAACGTAGAGCGCGTAAGAGCGGCCATGAAGCAGAGTCCACGTCGTTCAGCATATAGACAAGCCTGTACGCGTATTAACATTCCCTAACACAGTACATAGCACCATTAATCTTATTTCTTTGAAAATGCTGACAGCCGCGAGCAATAACAGTGAACTCAGAATGGTATGCAGAAATGATTAAAAAATTTCCTTGTTCCTGAATTACGTCAGCGTCAGTATCAGCTTGAAAAGGGGTTGTTGTTTTTCAACAAGAAGGGGCTACTGCCCACACATATCGTCACAACATGGAAACACAGCACCGATTCTTCTCAGGGCGCATAATTTCCCCGTTTGGTGACGTTCCATAGCTTCCGCGGTCACCGGATTTGACAGCCCCCGATTTTTTAATAAGGGGGTATTTGAAAGAGAAGGTGTTTTCTCACCGATTACACACTATTGGAGACGTAAAGGTAAAAATTCGCAAAGTGGTTGATGCCATTTCACCATATCTGCTCCGCAGGGTCATATACAGCTTTCGCCAGCGATTGAATCAGTGCATTGCAAAGAATGGTGCACATTTGGGGACACTATTTTTAAACAGTAAATTATAACTTTTGTTTCAAAAGCCTTTAAAAAATTTGTCAACTATTTCAATTACTTTTTTTATATTGGGTTGTTTTCTATTTCATCTTGAAAATGGTTTGTTTTAATTGCTCCACCCTGTATATTTAATATATGCTTTCAAACCATGAATATCTCAACCTCGTTGTGCAAAATATCTTTCTCGGTATGTTCTTTTCCAAAACTATCAATTTATTCTCTTTGTACAGAGTTTCACATTAGTAAAGAACAGCGGTTAGGATTATAGTTTAATGTATATATTCTCAGTTTCGAGACAGAAGACGAGACAACAACAGTTTACAGACTGAATAATAGTAAGCTGGTCTGCATGAATTATGTTTTTGACCCACTCTTAAATTAATTAAATTGATTAATATTCACGTTTTATGTTAACCCGAACCCAATAAGAGGATACTTTTATAACCTGTCTGTCTATCTGTCGCTGGCAAAGAACCCAAAATTATTGGATGGATTTTTTTCAGAATTGATATTTAGATTTGATAGGGCTATACCTAAGGATATTTTTTTAATGATGAGGCTAGACCTCAAATTTAGAGTAAATTATTAAAGATATTTTTCTTGGTTGCAAAATTTTCGAGAATGGCCATAACAATTTTGTTTAAAATGCATATTTAGGATTGGTGTGACATAAAAAATAGCACTATATAATTGTTTTTTGGGCAAAATTTATTTGAATGGTAGTTTATTGATGGAAAATTTTGAAAAATTCTAGATATTTCAAAAATGGCTGTAACCATTTTGCCTGGAATGTTTTCTTTGGGGGATGGTGTGGTATAGGTTATAACAAATAACACATTATGTTTATTTGTTTTTAAGGTAAAATCTCATTTATTGATGGTTTACTTATGACTTATTTTTAAAAAGCTTAAAATATTTTTAAAATAACTCCAAAAATACCCATTTGGAACAAAAACACTGTATGTTTGTTTTGCGAGTGAAAGTTTGTTTACGGGTATTTAGTAATGAATAATTTTTCAAAAATTTGAAATGTTTTAAAAAGATTGTAATGATTTGGTTCCGAAGCAGTATTTTGGGGGTATTTGACATGACTAATTACACCGTATACTTGAAAAAACGCTTTAAGCTACATTTCATAAATTTGTGGAGAGCTAAGTAAATATGTTTCCCACAAATCTCCACTTGAACTGGTTACTAAGCAAATAAAATAATTCACCCAAATTATTGAATAGCCCTGTATATTTGAAATTGTTTATGCTTTTTGTATTTACTAATGAAATACATTTTAATCAATAAGTCATAGAACTAGGTTGTTACTGATAAAATAATGAAGCTAATCAATAAACAAAAAAGCCAAATTAAATTTTAATAAGGCATTTAATATTTTAATTACTTTAAAAAAACAAAAGTATGTAGTTAAATCAAAAGTTTGTATTTAAAATTTGCTAAAATTAGCTAAATAATGATTTGACTAATTTAATTATATTAATCAAGACCAATATTTGCGCTATGACTACTGAATTACACAATGGTAAACATTTGTTTTATATTGTTGTTCTCCAGGTAAAGAAATTAAAAAAAATTGGGTATTTTATTTTCTTGTAATCTTTAAAAAATTAGGATTTTTCAAAAAATTGCAAAATGTACTATGTAGAGCTTAAAAAAATTGGTCTATGTAGTCAATTCTTAATAATTTTTAAAATATTAATAATGCACATCTTTAAAAAATGTACTGCATGTTTTCTATTGCTCAGTGTTTACAAACTCTTTTGACCTAAAATACATTCCTTCATTAATAATACATTAGCTCCTACAATATATTTTTAAAATGTTTTCTAAAATATTATAATACTCAATTATAACCATAATTTGAGAAAATATAAAAATAAACTGAAGTGTTATTGGTCTAATTCTTAAAGCCTTAGGTGGACTGGAAGAATAACCTACAGGCTAGAATACAACCAACAATGAAATGTAACCTAACCAAAACTCTTGTATGAAAAGTTCGTGTATATTTTTGTTTTAATACACATAACGCTGACAATACACTAAGTTTAAACAAAACTTAAAAGCATGTTATTTTTATTAGGTACTAGAAGCTAACAATATATGAGATATAACATGGTTTTAACTACCTTATTTGGAGATGTTAATGTACCAATATCTTTCAACACATATCTGGAGTTAGTATGCTGTTTACCTCGATGTGTTAATCATTTAAATATTATATTTTCTTTCAAACTATTGTCAGTATCGATTTTCCTTTATTCTATAAGGTATCAATGAAATTCTACTTACACCCATGTACGGACTGGACCGCCGGACACCGGGGCATATCCTGGTGGGCTGATTTGATTTGGTCTGCCACATCTATTTTAAACTAAAATATATATATATTAATTCATTTTAAAATGGTAGTTTTGATTAAATTTTAACTAAAAGTTTCAGTGAGTGAGTCTAAGAGTACCCACAATTCATCATTTGTGAAGAGATACGATGACATTAAATGTAAAAACATCCTATTAGTTGTGTCTTGGTGTTATTTAATAGGCAATTTCTTAAACATAACGTATGTATATTAAGGACCGTGTCTTACTACCAGTTCAGGTTATATGCTTATAAACTAATTACGCTAATGGTATTAGGGATGAGGAAGGGTATATTTAGAGGATATTTACCCACATTTGTGAGGAGGGAGAGTGAGAAACCATATAGGAAAAAACCTCCTCAGTACACCCGACTGAGATTTGAGTCTCGATCTGCCCGTCATTGGCAATTTAGTCTACTGAAAGAGTGACGCTTTAGACCACGTGGACACTGACGCGTGTAATACGAACTGTTAATAACTTTGTAATATACCAGGGTGACCATTCGTCCTGGATGTTCCGGGACATTCCTATTTTTTTTTACATTGTCCTTTATTTATACGTGTCCACTAAAACGTCCCGCTATTTAAAATCCACCCAGTTTTCAAGATGCAAATTAAATTAAATTTTCACGTAGTATCGGCTTTGTGAACTACCCTATGTGCAAAATTGTTAGAAATGCAGAAGCTTATTTCAATTATATTTCCATTTATTTTGAACGATCTCTGTTTTAAGTTTTAGTTTAAGCCACTGACCCTATCAATTGCAAGTCTAAAATCTATTTTGTATGATAGTGGGCGGGAGGGTGAAAGGCATGGCCTGGATTCACAGCTGACCAAAGTATCCTTCCGCACCGACAAGAACAGAGGAAACCGTAGATGGCGCTAGCTACGGACAAGTCTTTCGGAAAAATCATACGTTTGGAAATATCAGTTTTCTTGAGAACGAGTGAGATTTTTACGTTAAAATTTCAACACCCTTTCTAAGATAATATATCGATGCTTATTAATTGTTACATTTTCTTATTTTTTGTTATAAAGCCAGCAGTTTTCTATTGAAAAATGTCAATTTTATCAATAATTATGTTAAAATTATAGAGGAGGTGTGTATATAAAAAGTACAACTTAATCAAAATGTTTCTATTCTTGAACAAACCTTTTCCGAAAAGAAAATTGTAAATAATAAAGATTCTTGAAGATAGCCGTTGGTTCCCATGGCTCTGCGTTACCACGCCAAATTAAAAGGGCCAATCGCCTTAACAAAATATCTTAGGAAGCGTTGCTAGAGATATCTAACTTCTGTTATAAATATACACTTAGCACCACGTCTTACTACGCATTCTGGTTGTACGTTTATATACTATTTACCCTAATGGTTTAGGAATTGAGAAGATTGAATATAAAGGAAGTGGACCCACATTTGCGTGGAGCGAGAATGGAGAGGCATTTAGTAAAAACCACCCCCAGTCCACCCGAACAAGATTAGAACCTCAATCTCCCCGTCCTCAGAAGTCTTGCTCAACACGAATCTAGTGCGTTAGCTAACTACGCCACCGAGGCACCAAGGCTGCTGCTATTTCAAACATACTGCTGCTATTTCAAACATAGCCCATGAAATTAAAAGTTGTTGTTTGCTTTCCTATGGATAAAATCTTCAATTCAGCAAAATATTAATACTAATGACAATATATAATAAATGGTACGGAACTCCGCACGGACTTTCTCACTCCATGTTTAAAAATAGAGATATTTACTCAATAATAATAATGTATGTGAATATATGTATATCAATAATTAATGTATGTCAATAATAGTAATATATGTGAAAATATATAATATACACTAGGAAATCTGAGCTGTAATTGCGTTATATTTACGCTAAATATTTTTTGAATCGCATATTTAAATTTTATGATTTATTATTACAGAATTAAAGTCCTCACTAGTATATGTGTACAAAAAAAAAGATCGATATTGGGTACACAAGGGTCAATACTTTGTTTTAAAACTTTGACTTCCTGTAAGAATATAGACATTTGATTAGGGGTTGCACATCTTGTGGTTATCGTAATTTTATTAAATTCCTCATTTATAAATTTAGACAAAAAAAATTTAAATATTAACTATTTAGTTTTTTATAAAATAGAGATAGATAAATGCTGTACAAATATTTCCTCTAAGAGGTTAAAGAATACAAAACAAACATTTTGAGACTTATCTACTTACTCTATGGAATTAGAGAATAATTTCACTAAAACTTAAGTAGTATCTCTTTACAACTAAATCTCTTAAAATTGTATTAATATATTTACCAATATCTCGGAAACTATTTGTTTTATAAAGATATACTCCAAATAAAAGCTTTTTATTTTTTTAATAGTTCTACAATTTTCCAATGATAAGTTATTTTGTATCTTAAATAGTTGCGGAGATAAGGAGATTTCCACTTCTGTAAATTACCCTAAAATTCATTATCATAGGGAAATGAAAATAGCCATTTTGTTTATAATCTTAATCAACGTATAGACACAAAATTTGATCAAAATCATTAGAGCCGATTTTGATAAAAAAAATTTTATATTTTTAACTTTTTGTAAACTACCCTTAATTTAAGGGTTGGATAACCAATTCCAAAAATCCTTAGAGGCAATCCTATGAAAACCATGATAAAGCCCGATCGGTAAAATAGTTTAGGCTCTACTTCGAGGTACAGACATACAGATGGATTGACAGAGAGACAGACAGAAGGAAATTTAAAAACCACTTTTTCGGATTCTGGGGCTCATAGAATGTCGAAATTCATCAAAATATCGAGCTAGATTTTTTTTAACAATCACAATACTTTCTCAACCTGTAAGATTGCGAAAAAGTAAACATATTTTAATAACAAATGCTTTTAATTTTAAATAATCATACTAATAACGTTTATTGTTTCAGTAACATGAAAATAAAGATAATATTATTATTAATTTTTGATATTTTAAATATATCTTAATTATATTAATTGTATTTTTAAATTTATATTTTTTCAAAAATATTAATACATACTGGTACCCAGATTAGCTTAAGAACAATTTAAACTAAATTAAAAGAAAAAATATTGCCAAAATTATATTTTTTCTCTTTGTTTTATTATTCTTTTCTGTATTGGTAAGATAAGGAAAGGGTCATTCTATATTATACCAAAGTAGCGTGTATAGAATCACTTTACAAACCCGAATATTTCAAAAATATTATACCAGATATTTTATAATAATTAATAAGCATTTTAGTTCACGATAGGTTTATGCTGATGTCTTAAGAAGATTGAATAGCGACCATTATCATGTATAAATGTCCTGTGTATTAAATTTGCCGATAATGATAATATACATTATTTCACCTCCCCACTTCAGCCTACACTGAAACATTGCTTCAGTGGTATCTATGAGGGTCGGTTAGGGGCCTTCATACAAGTAATCCCGAGTCGTTTGGAACCAGCCAGTCCACCCCTGTTTACATCAACCACATTGATACCACGTACTGTACATGTACAACATTGTTTTAGGGTAGCTGATCTTTGTTAATTTACTTCATTTGTTTCCATCAGGATATAGCAACATTTAACTTTGATTAAACATGCATTGTATGATATACTACATTCTTCCATGAATAACCCTCACTTTGGCTAAAAATGTAATTTAACAAATTTTTTAGCCAATGCTTCAATAAACTGGGGTATTTATTTGAAAGTTAGGCTGAAGTTCTTAATTTTAAATCTAGACTAAAAATTTTTATTGAAGGTTTCCTTTATTTAAAAAAAACTTAATTTCTTATCTTATTGAATATGACATTTAAAATATTGTTTTTGTTTAGTTTTAATATATTAAGATATAATTTAATAAGTAACTAGCTCAAAATAGGTTTAAGTGGCGTTCTCTTTTAAGTGCGATGGTGAACTTTCAAACTCCTAATGAGACTAGTAATAAAAGTAATTTAATAAGAAAGATACAATTTGATACCCGATGGGTAGTTTTTTATAGCACCACGTCTTACTAACCGTTTAAGTTGTACGCTTATGTACAATACTAGTTACACTAGTATATTAGGGATGAGGTAAGTTAGATTTATAGTAGGCCTAAGCGTACACGTATTTGCGTGAAAAGAGAGTGGAACGATATTCAGCCTAAACCACCCTGCGTGTACTAGACTGAGACCCTGACCCCAATATCCCCATCATTGGTAGTCTAGTCTATTGTGAGAGGGAGTCTTAGACCATGTGGCCACTGAAGCACGTGTTAGGTTGTTGCCAATTTTATTATATACTATATTTTTTTTATATATCTATATTTAGTTGATAGCAAACAGTTAATCCTATTATGATACTTTGTGAAAAGTACATTAATTTATGAGCTCAAACAAGAGCATTGCTATTATTTTCAAAAGGATTTCGATTTAACCAAATAAATTGACAGCTTTCAACGAAAAATTAGCTGATTATCTATCTTATATAGCTACCTAATAAACAAATGACTAGATACTAGTTACATGCCTCAGTTGCGTAGTTGGGTAAAGTGTTAGTTTCCTGTTGCTATTGAATGCCAAGGACCGGGAGATCGAGGTTCAAATCTCGCTTGGGTGAACTAGGGGCAACTCTTACTAAATGTTTCTCCACTCTCCCTCTACGCAAATGTGGGTTCCCTTCCTCTATATTCAACCTTTCAAATTCCTAACCTATTAGCGTAAATAGTATTTAAGCTTATAACCTGAACTGGTAGTAAGAAGTTGTGTTAAATATTATTATTACTAGATACAGCACAGAAGAAATGTGGACAACCTCAAAAGTCTTCTCTTGTATTGTTTCCGATAATCAGGGGTTGGAGGTATTATCACGGCATGGTGTAGCTATTGTGATTAAGTGCTTTTTAAAATGGTTTCAAAATCTCCTTCACGATGATGTGAATACACTCTCTTATTATATAGAAATATTCAGAAATGAAGAAAAACCCAGCTTAAATACCTAAACAATATACTCATGAGTCAACTCTCTTTACTGTCGAATCTCAACAATTTAGCTCAGTCGAAACGTTTCCGGCTACTGAGATAGGGGTCCCGGGTTCATTTATTCCAGGCATGCCCGATAAATTTATCATTGGTTAAATGTGAATTAATGGCCGGGGCTGGATGTTGTGTCTGTTATAGATCTACGTTGGTTAATAAGGCGTGTCTAAAAATAATCAGACAGTTCAGAAAGTGTGCGTTAAATACCTCAAATAAATGAAAACTATATTTTTATTCAGATATGTAATATTTAATAATTTATCAGTAATAAAAAATACCCCATTAATATTGTCTATAACATTGGATTTTAGTTCCTAAAACATATATATTTATTATAAATTTTCCTTTGATGAAAATGTATTAGGTGGTAGTTTATTAAACAAAATTAATCACATTGTTCGTTCGGCAACCGGGGTTTGCTTTGCGTAGATTTTAATATTCCTCCTCATATATTTTACTGAATCTCATCCCACAATATAAAATGTTATATATGGCATGAAACTGTAACTCTCATATAAAAATTTAATAGATTTATAAATAAAGAACATATAATAAATATATTGTTTAAGGTATTTGACATGATTTTTAAAATACAATAAGTAGTTTAAAGATATGATTCAGCTCAAGTAATATGCTACCACGGCTTATTCAAAAAGAATCAAACATAAAAATTATAGTGGAGTGCATGGGTACAAGTTAAGCCTAATCACATATTGGGCGTAAAGGATTTTCAGAAATGATAATATATTTAACAAGAAAAGCTTTTACTAGAACTATTATTATCTTTTTCTTTAAATGCTACAAATTATGTTTTATATTTTATTTAATTTTTTTTTTAGTCCAATTAAAATAGCTACCTGATTCTGTGGGACAGTGGTCTAAGCCCTAAAGTGTCACTATCAAAATAGACTGGGTTGCCAATGATGGAATGATTGGAGTTCGAATCCTGGCGGGGTGTATTGAGATTTTTTTTCCTATATGATTTTCCAATCCCCCTTTACGCAAGTGTGGGTATACTTCCTAATTATTGTTACATTTGCATAGTTAGTACCCAAATGAATAGTAAGACTCTGTGCTAGAAAATAATTAAAAGTAAAACTAAATAGCTATTAATTTATGGATTTTTAAATTTACTGGAAACATTTTATAGTATTTGGTTATCTACTCTCTTTCATTTATTACCAGAATAACTGGATGAATTATTTTATTTTTTTT
The DNA here is from genome assembly GCA_902151455.1 of Timema bartmani. Lineage (NCBI taxonomy): Eukaryota > Metazoa > Arthropoda > Insecta > Phasmatodea > Timematidae > Timema > Timema bartmani. The sequence goes on from CABFWB010002217.1 coordinate 89,216, forward strand.
AAATTATTTATTTAGCACCGCATCTTACTACCCTTTTGGTTTATACGCTTAAATACTAGCTACGCTAATCGATTAGGACATCGGAAGGTTGAACTTAGAAGAAGTGAGCCCTCATTTTCGTGGAGGAAGAGTGGAAAACCATTTAGGAAAAACTACCCCCAGTTCTACACCCGACCGAGATTCGAACCTCAATCTACCCGTCCTCGGCAGTCTAGCTCAACTTGACTAGTCCGTTAGCTAACTACGCCACCGAGGTGGTTCGAATTGTTTTAAACACGATAGATTAGCTAGTAATTTATTTGAAGCACCACACTTATAAACCCCATTAACTTGTTTATATTAGATCTGAAAATAAAATACTGTATGTGTGCAGGTACCTGTATTTTCTTTTAACTTACCAAATTTATCTTATTTAAATATGTATTTCTCCTGGGCATGCGTTCTTTGTGCATGTGCATCTTCTAATGACGTCTAGCCAGCGAACAGACCCGAAGGTGGCCGAGTGCAGGCGGCGCGGCGCGTCAGATTTGGCGGGTGTGTTCGTCGGAGGCGATGGAGAGGGGAGAAGGCGGGAGATATTGTGGCGCGGCCTAGTGACGGGGTCAGTCCGTGTTCTGGCATCCTAGGTCACTTCGCGCAGTCAGAGTCGATCCCGGGACATTGATCACCCACTCTCAGTCCTTCACGGCTGACAAAACTACCAACGTAGTCTTCTTCAGACAAACATACTTCTCTTTTCTTCGCTATAAACATCACCATAGAGCACCACTTCCTTAGATAAACAGCTTTATAATTGTACTGTCATTTCCTTCACTCAATTTCACCACTCATTCATTTACTATGTGTCTATATACTAACAACTATATATTATAATCCTATTTAGAGAAATATTTACAATCATAAAACTACACCTTTTGTTGAAAAAAACAATTAGCATCGTCGTCTATTTTAAGAACAAACCTAGAAAGTATTTTGAGTGTGAGTCTCTGTCGTGTCCTAGATCTGTAGATTCCTACATCAATCCTTATTCCTATTAGTGACGTAGAGAAGCTTGCTATTTTCCCTCGCGCGCTGCTTGTAGCCTGCCCAACAGAGCACGTGATCGACCCCCGGCAAGGACAGAGGGGTCCATTATGGTTCACCTGGAGCACGGTGTCGGGTTGGTGGGCCCATACACCCCAACAGCACCACCTGCACCGCCTACCCTCCAGCAAATGGGTGTCCACGTGGCCGAGGGGGCCCAATTCGTGAGTATTGCTTGCTTGCTCCAAATGTATGTGGCTGGCTGGTATCCTGGCTATCTTAGCACGGCTCAGACCACACTTCATTAACTTACAATCAACGCTAATTAGTAAGATCGACCCAGTCAGGTGAAAAACATTTGACTTTTAAGTATGTATTCCCTATTCATTTATCATAACTTATTATATATATTTTTATAAAATATCATTTAAAGTACTATTTATATATTTGGACTTTAAAATTATATTTTATTGTATAAAATATATCCTTATGAGAATAAATCATGTTTCAGAACAATTATATTGTTCAAGAAATATCAATCATACGATATTTTTTAAATAAAGCTCTTAACATAATTGCAAGTACTCACTTTTCATTTTAATGCCACTGAAACACAATGTGCCGGATTCCTTTCACATATCAAATCGATGTAATTAAATAGCAATTACATTATTTTACCAGCGGTCGTGTTTTTGCCTCTATTTATTTGTCAATAATGTCTGAGTTAATGGTAGTTTTTATGGCTGTGGACGACGAAAAATCAATTCTGTGAGATTTTTTTTTTTCAAATATATGTAGGGTATTCACTTGGTGCGCACTCGGGTTGGTACGAGTGATATTAATTTCATTATACATGTATGGTTCATTGTAGAGTTATTTTAAGTGTTTAGCAATTTAATTTTTTACTATACTTACTAACAAGATATGCAAGTATTCAACATAATGCTAAGAACTGAACAATCACAATCAATATTTAATTACCTAAAACAGGGGGCATTCGAACTAAAAAATCAAGCACAAATTGTCTGATTGGTAAATAACGAGAAGTTCAAGGCTCTAATCAGATCTAGGTGAGCTGAGGGTGTGTTTTTTAAAAATATTTTCCCACTCTCCCTCAATTCTATTGTGGGTATATTTCTCCTTGATTATACCTTCTTCCCTAGCCTTGGAAATAGAGCACCAAAAAAGGGCAAATGTATTCAGCATTATCAAACCTAGACAATTTATTGTGATATTTTGTTTCACTGTTCAATGTAAGATTGGTAGCCTCTCTCGCTATTTTATTCTACCCTCCTGAAGGGGTCAAACTGATCAGCGTGTACTTCGTATACTCATGTGTGGCACGGATAGGCTGATCAGTGTGATATCTTGCTCTTTTCTTAAACCACCCACAACACGCAATCTCTAACTCATTCTCGTATTCATTGCGTATTTATATTCATAGAAAGGCGACTGTCATTCCTTCATACTTTATTAATCTTGATATGATTCACGTTAATGACTTATTTGAGGCACACGCATCAATAAACGTTAATATTTAGAGGCCTATTAATATTTGCTAGATTTATAATTTTATAGATAATCCTTGTTTACGCTATAGTTTTTTGTTAGCACCGCGTATTACTACCGGTCCAGGCTAAACGCATATGTAATAATTACGCTAGTAAGTTAGAAATGAGGATGGTTGAATTTAAAGGAAGTGTGTCCGAATTTGGGTGGAGGAAGAGTGGAAAACTATTTTGGAAAAACAACACTCATTACACTCAACTGGTATTTGAACCCCGATATCCTTGTCATTAGACGTCTAGTCTTAATACGAGATTGACGCCTTAATCTATATGGCCACTAAAGCAGTTAATAATTATAAAATCATTAATAAGTGAGATTACAAAAATAAGTTATTAATATTAATTTTACCATTCTCGATACGTCTTTGTGTTTGAACTACCCAAATTACTCCCAGACCAGTATCTTACTATGATATTAATTTGAATTAGACGGGAGAGGCTTATGGATCATTTCCACGGCAAGAAAGTTTTGATAGTAATTACCGGATTTTTGTATAACACCGCGTATTACTAATTGTTCAGGTTATACGCCTATGTACTAACTATTACACTAATTGTTTGGTGATTAGTACGGCTTTATTGAGAGGAAACGCACCCGAATTTGCGTTGAGGGAGAATTGAATCACATTTAGGGAAAAGCACCCCCAGCGCACCCGACCGGGATTGAACCTCAATCATCCCGTCTTTGGCAGTCTAGTCCTACACGAGATTAGTGCGTTAGACCACGCGTCTATTGAAGCAGGTCTTACAAAAATACTTCCAATAACGTATCTAAGTATTCACGCTCAATGGCTAATCTAGTAGCGTATGAGAGCTATACAATTCTACACTTACCACTATAGTTATGTTTAAAACACTTTAAATTGTTTCTAGAAGGATTTATTGATGAATATATTTTGGCTATCTCCTGTTCGGGAGCTTAACCACAAGTCATCGCATGTAGAAAGCACCTGCAAAAATACAACACATTTCTGGATATGGACCTGACTATTAATAAACGGTTCCCTTCTCATACCCATTTGTTTGACCAATCACACTCAAATTAATGTACTGCATAGATGTATATTTATTGTTTTTAAGGAACAAGTGGGTACTGAATTGAAGACAGTAGCCCACGATCAGTCTTTCGAATAAGGTCTCGATACTTTCCTGATATATTGACTTATTTAATTTTCTGGAGTAGCTGCCATAAATTTATATTAAATGAGTGGTATCTCAAACGGTTATATTTATTTATAAAATATATCACTTATAGAGATATTTATGCTAAAAGTAAAATATCATTTTATACAAATGAGTTTCTATTATTAACCGATCATTTGTGAGTTAGTGAGAAAAAATCAAACGATGGAAAACCAATTTCCCAATCTTAATCATACAAAACATCAAAGTTAAAATTTGACTTCCGTTCTTCGATGTAAAATTTCCTACTTGCTTCCTTTTCTTTTTTTTTTTTTTAGAGCTACGGTAATCCCTTTGTGGTTGATATGATTGCATTATACGTCATTTTCATCTGAATTAAATAATTTATAGGGAGGAAAATCGTATTTTCATTTAAGTAATCCCAAGTTTTAAAAACGCCAGCAAAATTAAAGGTTGGTTGGGCAAATTTGGGATTCGGGAGGTGAATACTTGGTTAAAAATCATTTACCAGCACAGTTGTTTCCCTTATTAAATCTGAAATGAGTTTTCAATTGCCTAAGTCAACTCATACAAATGTTTTAAGAATTATTTTAATGTTAAGGCATGAGTTAGTTGTTGAATTTCTTTCATCTTGTGCCTGTTGGAGTCAAAATCTGCAAAAAAAAAAAAAAAAAAA